>ML787349.1:644613-656641 GCA_009831015.1 Picea engelmannii | reverse complement strand
TTTAGCTAGGACACCCAGTGTTTGTGTCTTTTTTCATCCATAAACTGGTTCAATGCGTTGTCTACATAGAAAATAACAGGCCTTATGTGAATCACATACATATTGACCCAATAAGTTGTCTATACATGATGGGGTCTACCAAATCTCACCCTATATTTGAATCATGTAGCTTCTTTAAGTTTTTAATCATGGGTGTTATCATAGATTTTCATTCTATCATTTCAAACCTTTTCAATATATCGACTGTATACTTTCCTTGTGTTGTTGATTCATGAGACATTCTCTAGGTCGTTCTCCTCTAGAATGAGTTGAGACGATCTATGAGAGATCCTATGTGATGGGTGTGTCATAATCCTCTACATTGACTTGAGATGACGTGTGGTCTCCTATCGTTCTCCTCTGGACTAAGTTGAGATGACTTGAGATGGTCTCCTATTAGACTCCTATTGACTTAGTTGATTCGACTTGATATGGTTCTCCAGATGGTACTCCTATGGACTTAGTTGAGTTAATATGCTGAGAATGATGTCCCTGTAGGTGAGCACAAATGGACGTGTCCCTAGTGGCTGAGCACTAGAGGATGTGTGGATCCCTTGCTATATTGTTTGAAAGTAAGATTTGTTGTAACCCTAATTTCTATTGTGAAAGGGTACAAGTCGGCCCCACCATGTAAAAGATAATTTATATTGGGTAAAGATTAATTATATTTTTGAGTTGTACAAGTCGTCCCTATTGTGCCAATAGACACACCTATTGTTGTGTTAGGTCTTGTATATATAAGTGAGTAGATACCCATTGTGGATCACTCACACATAGTTCATTGCAACCTTCTCTCAAGCTAACTGTTCTCTAGGGTTTATGGTGTTGGGGATCTTGTCTTGACTCTATAGCAAAGGAATTATGTGTTTTTCCCTTGATTGGGAAGATTTTTCCCAAGATAAACTCTTGTGTTCTTGTTCATGGTTATTCTTCTTGTGATATTGGTTACTGCAGCTATTGTATATGGTATTGTTGCATTGTTTATGGTTCAAGTTCATGCTAAATTGAGTGAAACTACATGTTCTTGAGCGAAGAATTAAAATTCAACATGGTATCAGAGTAGAGTTCCTCAAGAGCCATTGCACAAGCCATTGAAAATCCAACCATAACCTTCTTGTTGCAACTGCAAAAATGACCCTCTTTCTTTTTCCAGTTTTTGCACCTTCCACTTGAACGTTGGGGATAAATTTTGCACAGGTGTGTACGTCATCCTTCAATGCACCTCCTACAACTCTCAGATTGCAATTCATAGATTTTTATTTTTATTTTTGGCCTCTAGGGATTTTAGGGTTTCTGCAGAATTTCGGCCTTTAGTGTTTCTACAACTCATTGAAGGATTTTTGCAACTCACCTGGGTTATTTTGAATTTCAAAGGCTTATTGTTGCCATTCATAAGTCCATTGAAACCTAGGGTTTGTAGCCTAGCCTAGCCATTAGGTTTTCTATCCTAGTCATTAGGGTTTGTGAAGAATATACAAGCCATGATGAAAAGCAAATGGTGGAAGATAGGCTTGATGGATCAAGCAACTTCAGCTCCTGGAAATCAAGACTACAAATAACTCTAGAAGAGAATGATCTATTTAGGTTTATGGAAAATACTCTACGAGCAACAACAACCGATGAAGAGAAGGTTGATTGGAAGGTAGACAATGTCAATGCAAGGAAGACAATCATCTATTCAGTAAGAGATCATCTACTACCTTGTATTGCTACCTTGAAGACAAATTATTAGATGTATGATGCATTAAATAAGATGTTTGAGAGAAACAACACAAACAAAGCCCTTACATTGAAGCACCATCTTCAAAATATCAAGATGACAAAATATGACACCATTGCCACCTTCTTCATGAGGATCTCAGAGATCAGAGATAAACTAGGTGCCATTAGAGAAACCATAACAAACAAATAACTTGTCATGACTAATCTAAATTCTCTTCCAAGAAATTGGGATTCATTTCTTCAAAAGTATCAGTGGAAGAGTATATATATGTGAGTTTGATAGTCTATGTAGAGACTACACTTAGGAGGAAACCAAACTTATATCCAGATTAGTGAAAGACTCCCATCATGATGAAAATCAAGCTCTTGCTTCTCATGCAAAGAGAGGAAGAAGAGATAGAAGAAGTTTCAACAAATAATTCAAACACAAGAAAACTTCAGCAACTCTAGGTCATGAACATAGAAAAGGAAATTCAAAGATTCAGTGTTTCAGATGCGACAAGTATGGACACATTGCAAGAGATTGCCCTACCAGGAAGAAAGGAAGACACCATGCATCCACTACTGATGTTGATCCAGAACCACATCATAGATATGAAGACATAAAAGATGAATCATTCTTCTTCATATCAACACTCTGAGGTATTGTTCCTACATATAGTGACATTTGGTTAATTGATAGTGGTTCTTCTAGACACATGACTAGATACAGAGAACAACTTATAGACCTTGTTGAGAAAGAGTCTCGTATACATGTTGTACTTGGTGATAATTCCAGATATATTGTGAAAGGAGTTGGAATTTCTACCTTCCAACTAAGATTCTGACATACCACTTCAATTAAGTGAGGTACTATATGTACCTGGGATTAAGATGAACCTTGTCTCTATTTCTAACTTAGAGGATTAAGGATATAAGGTTACCTTCTATGAAGGAAAATTTCTTTCATGGCACAAGAAATCACACAAGGATTGTGCCTAGGTGATTGGTGTTTGAGAAAATAGTTTGAACAGATTAATTGTCTGACCACTCCAGTCTCTGTTACAAGACACTATCATCTTGAGTGAGCTATGACATATGAGACTTTCTCATTCACATTACAGATCCCTTTCCTCTCTGGGTAATATGGTAACAAGCCTTCCAGAGATACATGTTCAACATAATGGAATTTGCAAAGGTTGTGCTCTTGGCAAGAATACCAAGGGGTCTTTCTTAAGCAGCGACAATAGATCTAGGGGGATATTGAACTTGATACATACAAATGTTTGTGGAACCATGATTGTTTCTTCCCTGAACGAATATTTTAAATATGTTCTCTTAATCGATGATCTCTCTTGGAAAACGTGGATTTACTTCTTGAAAACCTAGGATGGAGTCCTTGGAAGATTTCAAGATTTTAAATATCAGTTGAGAACCTGATCAGGAGGAGGATCAAGATGTTGAGATCAAATAATGGAGAAGAGTACACCTCCATGGATTTCAATGAAGGCCTAATGGTTAAGAACATGTGTTTCCTCTTAAGAGGTTACAGGTTCAAATCTAGTGGGGGGTAGGGCATGTATACCTTCGTAGACTTTACGAGTCAAATCGCTGGGCAGAGGGGGGTCCCTTGTCTCATAAACAAGGGGGTCTCATACACCAATTTTGTGTGTTGGCTTGGCCGTGACCTTAAAAATAGATTATTATTATTATTATTATTATTGAGGAAGGGATCAAGAGGGAGTACATCATTCCTTATAACCCTTAGCATAATGGGGTTGCAGAGAGGAATAACATAACCATTATTGAGGCAACCAAAGTGATGATACATGATCAAAATCTACCTATGATTTTTTTTGAAAATCCATCCATGAAAGAAGTGTATGTTCAGAATAGGAGTCCTCATCAGATTCTGAAGAACATGACTCTCAAAGAATATTTCACCAGAGTGAAGCTTGAGGTTGGACACTTCAATATATTTGGGTGTCCAATATACTTTCATGTACCCAAGGAGAAGAGGACCAAGCTAGGCCCTTCAGGAAAAAAAGGTACATTCGTGGGGTGCAATGAATCTATGAAGGCATATTAAATATACATCCCTGGTCAGAGACAGGTCAAGGTTATTAGAGATGTCACATTTGAGGAATATATAGCCTTTCGAAGATCCAAAGAAACTCAGATGGATACTGACAGTGAGAAGAATGAAGAGATAAAATATTCTCCCCTTCAGTAGTTCATAGGGAGACAGTTATTGATCCAATTGATCTCGTAGCTCCAGTTGATGTTCCAGGAGCCATTGCAGTAGACCATAAGAGGCCTGCTTGGGATATAGAGACTCTGCAGTAGACAGAGGGACATGCAGCTCCTCATGGTACATTATGAGAAAGCAAGATACCATAGATATTTTTGATCTATCTTTCAGCTATGAGCCACATCATTGATATTGAGCCTTATTTTCATGAAGACGCAACAGGTCAGTAGGTTTGGCAACATGCAATGACCAAGGAATATTAGTCCATCATGAAGAATGATGTGTGGGATATTGTTAAGATACCGAAAAGTAAGTCTGTAGTGACTTCCAAGTGGATCTATAAGATCAAACATGGAGCCGATGGAAGTGTTGATAAGTAGAAAGAAAGATTTGTGGCTAGAGGATTCTATCAAGTGAAGGGAACAGATTATGAGGAGACATTTTCTCCTCTTTCTTGATACACTTCCATCCATACGATTATTTCCCTAGTTGCATCCATGGGTTGGAAACTACATCAGATGGATGTAAATATTGTTAGAATATAATGTATGTGCTCATTTTACCATTGATAATATCACTATTTTCACCCAACCATAGGCCGAAGCCACCCTACGAGCACCTTAACCTTGACAGAGAATCACTCTGGAAGAAAACCCTAGGCTAGATAGCCAAACAAAGGGTAGCACTCCTTTCCCCAAGGACAGCGCACCAACAAGAGATGATCAGATAGTGCAAACCCTAACCAAGAGATAGTCCAAGCCAAACGTGATCTGCTAGTTGCAATAGCTGCAATGGCAGCTCTACTCCAAACATGTGCACAAAACTAGGCACTATAGTGCGAACAAGTGTTGCTCTGCAATTCTGAGACTGCTTGCCAGAATGAAGACTGGCCTCCTGTATTTATAGTAATTTTGGCTAATTGCCTGGGCCGAATTCTCATTCCGGGTATCTTTCTATTCAATATATATTATTTCTTCTGGTCGAATTCTTCTCTTGGAGGCTAATAACCTAATACAAGTTATCTTCTTGAGTCAAAATGTCTTCAAGGGTTATTATCCAACTCATTAGGGTTTCTTCTTGCTTCTCAGAGTATTCTATTCTCGTCAAGTTTACACGTGGAGGTAAATACCTCCCGTAGCTACCATAATATCAACACTCCCTCCTATCTAGGGAGGTATTATAGGCAATGGTATTGAACACAAAACATACCATTCACCTGGTAGCATCAAGTTACATAGTTGTATAGACTATTTCATGACTAGACCATGAGCACCATCATCACCATCAGTGTCATCAACTGCTTTATCTCTCGGAACCATACTCTATCTGAGTAATCAGACATGATGCTCACTCCACAGAGTGACACAAGAACCATTCTTCTAATCTAGAAGAATAAATGTTCTAAACCATTTTCTGTCTGGGAAATATCTGTTCATTGATCATCCATCTATATGATAATCACTTTCAACACTGTTGATAGTCTTCAAGTCAATTGGAACAATATCATTCAATAGAACACAACTGTGTCTATCCATAGCAGTACACAACTACAATCTAGTGGTATACTACCACAGCAAGTATCACACAGATACTTGATCAAAACGTGGAACACATCCACAATATTAGTATACATCTACTGTTTAGAAACATACGGTCTTCATAGAAATCATTTGATATCAACCTGCACAGAAACAATGTTATGATATAAAATGAATCATCTGGGCCATTATTCCACTAACATCTGTGAGATCTCGGAAGAGTATCTTCCCTCAAAAAGGTAAGACATCAATGATGAGCTATCTGGACTATTATTCTCAAGCAAGGAAGAATAACTGTCTTGATTTATGAGCCTGGACCATTCCCCACCCTGGGCCATTCCTTTGACACTAAACAAAGTGTAAGCTGGAGAGAATGATTTTCCCTAAGGAATGTATGTCCCTGATTGATGAACCTGGACCATTCCCCACCCTGGGCCATTCTTCCGGCACTAAACAAAGTGCAACCTGGAGAGAATGGATCCACTGTAACCAATGACTGTCTAGACCATTTCCAAAGGAAATGACTGTCCTGCACCAACCTCCAAAACGTACCATTCCCCATGTTAACCACAATGGGAAATCATTGTCTGGCAAGGTGGGCTAGTCTTCTTGAGTAACTCTCAAGAAGAGAGACTGCCCTAGAACACTTCCCATGTTAACCACAATGGGAAGCTGTTGTCTATGGTACATGAACAATCTGGACCATTTTTCGAACTAGAAAATGTCTGCCCGTCAAAAATCTCAATCCACTTTCCGAACTGGAAATAAATTGCTCATCCTTGACCATTTTTCGAACTGAAAAATGACTGTCCATCAATCAATAACACATCAGTGCTCCCTCCCAACCTAGGAGTCATCTCTCTTCCTTTTTCAATAAGGAAGTCTTCTCCACGAGCTCCAGCTTGAGTACAAAAAATCTTTCCTCTTGGACAGAAGCTTTACCAAAATGTTTTCTTATCTGCTCATCTGTGGAGATATGTATTGGAGAACTACTTTCTCCTTTCTAGACTTCATCACAGATAATGTAATTCTTGATTTCAAATGTACTTCGGTCTGGAACACTAGTTTTCTCTGAAGGCTTCATGTAGCTCTGATCAATAAAGTATATCATTGTTGGAAAAATGGAACATATCCATGTGGCACTTCTTCTATCATCATGAGATATGATCTTCTGAGTAATCATCTTGATACAATATCTCTGTTATAGAAAATATTCACCACGCTTCTGTTGTGCATTGGAGGTTATCCACCAAGTTGTCTTCTTCCATCTGCATACAAGGGTCTCTTTCTAGTATGCTTCAAAGTCTTGAGGTTGTTCTTCATACGCTCTTTGTTCAATTTCTCTAGAGAACAATCTTTGCATTCATCTGATGTAGAATTCCAACCTATGGATATTGCAAATGATATAATGACTCATGTAGAGGTATGTCTAGTTTATTGGAACAAGTAATCATCATAGTCTTCTCCCTCCATCTAGGATAACCTCTAGTTCTGAAACTTGCAATGCTTGCATATATACATTGTTCTTCATCACAACTTTCAGTTCCTCTACTTGATTGATTTTAGTGAGTTCATATCAGGCTGGTAATCTTTTGATTCTTGATACATTGACTGGTTTTTTTTACTTTTCTTTCTTGGAATATTCATGTTCTTCCTCATGTTTTTATTTAGCTCTCTTGGGTCCATGGAGTTTCTTATAGATTCCATTCCCTAAATATTCCACTTCCTCCTTTCATCATAGGATAACAGATGTGGATGGACAACCATGGATACTTTAAGGCTTGTCTTTGAAGAAGACTTTTTCTAAGGTTGAGCTGAACACGTACTTCCTTTCATGGCTGCTACCATGGATATATACTTCATCATCTTCAATGGATCATAGGATTATGTCCCTCTTAATCCTTGCTTCATGTATGAATGCATTCTCTTCCCTTTGGTGATATATAATCAGATCCCTCCAACTAGGACAGTCCACGCTTCCGTCTACATCCTTATTCCCTTCTGCAAAGTGTTATAAGTCTTTCTCCAATTTTCTCTTGATTGCCAATTTCTTTCTGTCTTTGCTTCTTCTAAGTCTCTTCAGGATTGATTCTGATTTCGGCTTATCTTGTAATAGCTTCCACATGATTTATTTGATGTATTTCATCCTTTCATGTGTATTATCTGACTTGTATAATGATAACAATCCTTGTCTTGTTGTTCTTCCATAAGTATAGTTCTTCTTGGAACATATTATCTTCTAAGAGATATATATACAAGATATGTACAAGAAGTATTGTTACCTTGTCTTTATAAGAAGATGTCTGTATTATCCTTCTTGGTATTCTTAGTAGGTTCCTTTTCTTTGGCAATTGATGCTTCATGCGTTCCCTTCCTTTTCTTTATCTCGGGACAATGATTCTTGTAGTGGCCATACTTTTGACAATTAAAGCATTATATTTCTGAAATATCTTTCTCTTGATTTGGCTTCCTCCTTGAACCAAACTTCTTTTTGTTCCTGAAATTCTTTAATCTTGCTGTGAAGGCTTCATCATCGTACTTCTTTATAGAGTCCACTATGAAACTCATGGAATTTAGATCACCATCTTTGAACTTCTCCATAACTTCAACGTTTTGCGGTTCCTTCTCTTTTCCTTCTTCAAACTCTGGTTCCACGATCTTTGCTTTCACGATATCCAACACTTTATTCTTGGCAAGGATGAGGTCAATCCTTGTCTTCCATGCTCTAAAGTTATAAGCTCCGTCTAACTTGTTTTCTGACTTCATAGATTAAGTCATGGATGCTTTGACTTGGTCAACCCTAGATTTCACCAAAGACTCAAACTTGACATCTTGGCTTGCTGAGAGTACTAGGAGATGCACTAGGCTAGGGCACACTGGTCTATCTGGGAATTAGGTCAATCCCTTCACTTAAGGTGCCTCAACGAGAGGGTTAGGGTTTCCGCAACTGCACCTGCTAGTAACCCTAGAGATAGTGCTTTGGTGACTGCTCCTACTAGAAACCCTAGAGACAGTTCTTCAACGAGCTTAATATCATTATGTCTATGCTCCCTTCCAGTGGTTAGAATGAATGATGGAGTTGTGGGCCCATAACCTGTTATAATATAATGGATGTGATCATTTTAGCATTGACAATATTTATATTGTCACCCAACCATAGGCTGAAGCCACCCTCCAAGCACCTTAACCTTGACAGAGAATCACTCTGGAAGCTAACCCTAGGCTAGATAGCCAAACAAAGGGTAGCGATCCTTTCCCAAGGGATAGTGCACCAACAAGAGATGATCAGATAGTCCAAAACCTAACCAGGAGATATTCCTAGCCAAACATGATCTGCTAATTGCAACAGCTGCAATGGCATCTCTCCTCCAAACCTGCACACAAAACTGGGCACTACAGTGTGCACAAGTGTTGCTCTGCAATTCTGAGACTGCCTGCTAGAATGAAGACTGACATCCTGTATTTATAGTAATTCTGGCTAACTGCCTGGGTCGACTTCTCATTCTGGGTATCTGTCTATTCAGTATATATTATTTCTTCTGGCTAACTTCTTTTCTTGGAGGCTAATAACCTAATACAAGTTATCTTCTGGAGTCGACATGTATTATAGGGTTATTAACCAACTCATTAGGGTTTCTTCTTGCTTCCTGAAGTATTCTATTCTCGTCAGGTTTACACGTGGAGGTAAATACCTCCCACAACTAACATAATATCAACAAAGACAACCTTTCTCATCTGATACATTGAGGAAGAAGTTTACATTGATCAGCCAGATGGATTCATGATACATGTTCATAAGTCTCATGTGTGTAGTTTGAAGAAAGCCATGTATGGACTAAAGTAGACACCTCATACTTGGTATGAAAAGATTGATGGATACTTGATGAGTTTTGGCTTCAACAAGAGTGTTGCAGATCCCAACCTATACTACCATATTGTTGGTAATGAATGCCTGATTTTGGTCCTATATGTTGATGACTTATTCCTCACCGGTTCCTAAATTATTATTGTTGAATGGAAGCATGCAATGACTTGTGAATTCGAGATGAAGGACCTTGGTATGATTCACTACGTCTTGGGACTAGAACGATGGCAAATGACTGGTAATATTTTCCCAAGTCAATGAAAATATACAATTGAGATATTGAATAAATTTGAGATTACAGACTGGAAATCCATGCCTGCACCGATGGTGATGAATCTGAAGAAAATGAATGAGGATTATTCTGATTCAGGCGATATTGATCCACACATTTAGAGACAATTGATTGGATCATTGATGCATCTAGTCAACACAAGACCTCATATTTTCTATGTAGTGAGTGTACTCATCCAATTTATGAGTCAGTCGAGACAAACACACTGGATAACATAGAAACATGTGTTGATATCTCTACGACACATAGTTGGTTATGGCCTGAGATATGCCTTGGGTGTAGACATGATATTGCAGGGATATGTCGATGTAGATTGGGCAGGGAGCATAGTGGACTGGAAGAGCACATCTAGTTTTTGTTTTACTTTTGGGTCTTCCATGGTTTCTTGGTGCAACAAGAAACATACTTTTGTGGCTTTGAGTACCGCAGAAGCATAGTACATTGCATTATATGTGGCATTCTGTGAAGCAGTGTGGCTTCGAAATATCCTTGTAGACTTATTTGGTCATGATATGGATTCCACTATTATCCATTGCGATAATCAGAGTTGTGTGAATCTCTCCTAAAATCCTTTGTTTCATGATAAATCGAAACACATTGAGATCAAATACCATTACATCATAGATATGGTGTAGAGGAAACTAGTACATGTGCAATACCTTTCTACACACCAACAAGTTTCATATGTCTTCACCAAACCGCTTTCCATGATGAATTTCAATTACTTCCATGAGAGACTTGGCCTGGTGGAGAATGCCTCCCTAGTTGAGAGGGATTGTTGTTGATTTCAACTTCATGAGACATTCTCCAGGTCATTCTCCTCTAGACTGAGTTGAGATGATCTAGGAGAGATCCCATGAGATGGGTGTGTCATACTCCTCTGGACTGAGTTGAGATGACGTGTGGTCTCCTGTTGTGCTCCTCTGGACTGAGTTGAGACAACTTGAGATGGTCTCTTGTGAGACTCCTATGGACTTTGTTCAGTCGACTTGAGATGGTTCTCCAGATGGTAATCCTAGGGACTTAGTTGAGTTAATTTGTTGAGAATGACATCCCTGTGGGTGAGCACAGGTGGACGTGTCGTTAGTGGCTGAGCACTTGAGGATGTGTGGATCCCTTGCTATTGTCTGAGAGTAATATTTATGGAAACCCTAATTTGTATTGTGAAAGAGTACTGTTATCGCTCAATTTGTAGTCAAGGTCAGATAGCTGGAAGGTAAGGACCAAACTGGCGTAACAGGAGCTTCCCCACCCAATGTCACCTCAATGGGGAGCTCTTTCTATTTAGGGTGGCTAATCCCAAGGGAGACGTCCCTAGTAATCTGGGGTGTTGAAGGAGAAAAGATCAAGGGTTTGAGGGTCAAGAGGTCAAAGTAGCTTTTCCCTTTCACAGATTACTGCCAAGAGAGATAGTAAAAAAGAAGGTATTCCACTGAAAGAGGCACCTGTTTGCGAGACAAGGCAAGTAAAACTAAAACATGTAGACAATGGTTAGTACTTCAATTGCTAATTACTATCTTCAATATATATGAGCAATAACAACATGTAATTATTGACGAAGTCAATGATTGCAAATAAAGACAATGGCTTATAATATTACTTCTTCAATAAATACAAAATGGTACTTGCATTCAATGTACAAAATCAATTCTTAAGTTGTCACAACGCATTAAATGTACTCATACACATATATATATTGTTGCTGTGTCATTATGCTACTTAAGGGTGACGTCAGCCCTAATCTAGGTTAGTTTTGGAAAATATTGAGGTGAACGTTTTGTCAAATAAGCCAATGAAAATATTCAACACTTCAATATCTATTAACAGATGACCTAGCCACAACTTTAATACCAATAAAAAGTTCATAAAAGGCAAGACGTCATCTTAGGGTTAGGGTTAGTAGGTTGCTAGGGTTAGTTAGGGTTTCAATTTAAGAGAGTTTGAAAGATTGTTTGAAAACCAAAGGCTCAACGTTGCAAGTTTTAGACCAGTGCCTAGGGTCTAAACCTAAGGACGGGAGATTTAGGCTTAATGGTGCTGCAATGGCAAGGCCACTAAGTCAAAAACCTAAGGGGAGGAGGCTCATTTCGGTGTAGCTTAAGCTAGGCCTCATGCTCCTCCCTCTTTCCTTAAGACTCTTTGGCAAAAATGACTAGCTTTGAAATATAAATCGAGGGCTGAAAAGTGTTGTAGAGCCAGGGCTCTTCAAACCCTAAAAGGTCAAAACCCTAGGTGTAAACTTAATTAGGCCTAGGACGTCTTCCTTCTTCAACTTATATTCCAAATCTAACTCAGAAAAAGAAGAACTAGTGTAGCAATGGCTAGGCTATATCCTTCTAAAT
>ML787349.1:620848-642987 GCA_009831015.1 Picea engelmannii | reverse complement strand
GACGTGTGGTCTCCTATCGTTCTCCTCTGGACTAAGTTGAGATGACTTGAGATGGTCTCCTATTAGACTCCTATTGACTTAGTTGATTCGACTTGATATGGTTCTCCAGATGGTACTCCTATGGACTTAGTTGAGTTAATATGTTGAGAATGATGTCCCTGTAGGTGAGCACAAATGGATGTGTCCCTAGTGGATGAGCACTAGAGGATGTGTGGATCCCTTGCTATATTGTTTGAAAGTAATATTTGTTGTAACCCTAATTTCTATTGTGAAAGGGTACAAGTCGACCCCACCATGTAAAAGATAATTTATATTGGGTAAAGATTAATTATATTTTTGAGTTGTACAAGTCATCCCTATTGTGCCAATAGACACGCCTATTGTTGTGTTAGGTCTTGTATATATAAGTGAGTAGATACCCATTGTGGATCACTCACACATAGTTCATTGCAACCTTCTCTCAAGCTAACTGTATGGTTGAAGTGCACACTTCTCTTAGGCACACGTTTCTAGGTCAAAGAAGAACCTTCTTGTGTTCTCTAGGGTTTATGGTGTGGGTGATCTTCTCTTGAATCTATAGAAAAGTAATGTTGTGTTTTTCCCTTGATTGGGAAGATTTTTCCCAAGATAAACTCTTGTGTTCTTGTTCATGGTTATTCTTCTAGTGATATTGGTTACTGCAGCTATTGTATATGGTATTGCTGCATTGTTTATGGTTCAAGTTCATGCTAAATTGATTGAAACTACATGTTCTTGAGCGAAGAATTAAAATTCAACATGGTATCAGAGTAGAGTTCCTCAAGAGCCATTGCACAAGCCCTTGAAAAGCCAACCATAACCTTCTTGTTGCAATTGCAAAAATGACCCTCTTTCTTTTTCCAGTTTTTGCACCTTCCACTTGAACGTTGGAGATAAATTTTGCATAGGTGTGTACGTCCTCCTTCAACGCACCTCCTACAACTCTCAGATTGCAATTCATAGATTTTTATTTTTATTTTTGGCCTCTAGGGCTTTTAGGGTTTCTGCAGAATTTCAGCCTTTAGTGTTTCTACAACTCATTGAAGGATTTTTGCAACTCACCTAGGTTATTTTTAATTTGAAAGGCTTATTGTTGCCATTCATAAGTCCAATGAAATCTAGGGTTTGTAGCCTAGCCTAGCCATTAGATTTTCTATCCTAGTCATTAGGGTTTGTGAAGAATCTACAAGCCATGATGAAAAACAAATGGTGGAAGATAGGCTTGATGGATCAAGCAACTTCAGCTCCTGGAAATCAAGACTACCAATCACTCTAGAAGAGAATGATCTATTTAGGTTTATTCAAAATACTCTACTAGCAACAACAACCGATGAAGAGAAGGTTGATTGGAAGGTAGACAATGTCAATGCAAGGAAGACAATCATCTATTCAGTAAGAGATCATCTACTACCTTGTATTGCTACCTCGAAGACAAATTATTAGATGTATGATGCATTGAATAAGATGTTTTAGAGAAGAAACACAAACAAAGCCCTTACATTGAAGCACCAACTTCAAAATATAAAGATGAAAAAATATGACACCATTGCCACCTTCTTCATGAGGATTTCAGAGATCATAGATAAACTAGGTGCCATTAGAGAAACCATAACAAATAGATAACTTGTCATGACTAATCTAAATTATCTTCCATGAAATTGGGAGTCATTTCTTCAAAATTATCAGTGGAAGAGTAGATCTACGTGAGTTTGATCATCTATGTAGAGACGACACTCAGGAGGAAACCAAACTTATATCCAGATTAGTGCAAGACTCCCATCATGACGAAAATCAATCTCTTGCTTCTCATGTAAAGAGATGAAGAAGAAATAGAAGAATTTTCAACAAATAATTCAAACACAAGAAAACTTCAACAACTCCAGGTCATGAACATAGAAAAGGCAATTCAAAGATTCAGTGTTTCAGATGCGACAAGTATGGAGGCATTGCAAGACATTTCCCTACCAGGAAGAAAGGAAGACACCATGCATCCACTACTGATGTTGATCCAGAACCACATCATAGAGATGAAGACATAAAAGATGAATCATTCTTCTTCATATCAACACTCTGAGGTATGGTTCCTACAAATAGTGACATTTGGTTAATTGATAGTGGTTCTTCTAGACACATGACTAGATACAGAGAACATCTTATAGACCTTGTTGAGAAAGAGTCTCGTATACATGTTGTACTTGGTGGTAATTCCAGATATACTGTGAAAGGAGTTGGAACTTCTCCTTCCAACTAAGATTCTAACATACCACTTCAATTAAGTGAGGTACTATATGTACCTGGGATTAAGAGGAACCTTGTCTCTATTTCTAACTTAGAGGATTAAGGCTATAAGGTTAGCTTCTCTAAAGGAAAATTTCTTTCATGGCACAAGAACTCACACAAGGATTGTGCCTAGGTGATTGGTGTTCGAGAAAACAGTTTGAACAGATTGATTGTCCGACCACTTCAGTCCCTGTTACAAGATACTATCATCTTGAGTGAGCTATGGAATATGAGACTTGCTCATTTACATTACAAATCCCTTTCCTCTCTGGGGAATATGGTAACAAGCCTTCCAGAGATACATGTTCAACATAATGGAATTTGTAGAGGTTGTGCTCTTGGCAAGAATATCAAGGGGTCCTTCTTAAGCAATGACAATAGATCCAAGGGGATCTTGAACTTGATACATACAGATGTTTGTGGAACCATGACTGTTTCTTCCCTGAACGGATATTTTAAATATGTTCTCTTAATCGATGATCACTCTTGGAAGACGTGGATTTACTTCTTGAAAACCTAGGATGGAGTCCTTGCGAGATTTCAAGAGTTTAAATATCAGGTTGAGAACTTGATCGGGAGGAGGATCAAGCTGTTGAGATCAAATAATGGAGAAGAGTACACCTCCATGGATTTTAGTGAAGGCCTAATGGTTAAGAACATGTGTTTCCCCTTGTTAGAATTAGGGCAGTAAAGCATAACAATATTGTCTTTTTAAATTTCAGTGAGTACAACAATTAGATCTAATATTACGAAGAAAAAAAACTCCACTACTTAAATAGTGTACAGATCTAAGAGATCTAGTAATATAGTTAAAGAGTAAGACAGTAGTTCAGATCTATAATGATGGATTCAAACTTTATATAGATCTACAGATCTAAACTCAAAACAATCTGATCATAAATAGTAAATCAAAAGTATAGAAACAAAAGAGTAAACTTAATATACTGTTCAGATCTAAAAGTTGTCAATGCTAATACATAAATCTAGATAGATCAAATAGTACAGAAGTCAAAACAAAGTCCAGATCTGAAGATGATGAGTAGATAGCTTACCTTGTCTTGAAGCCTTACCTATGAAGAAGTCACAACCAACACAAGATATGCAGAACCATTTGTGATTATGCTCAGACAAAGTCTAGCTCATAAATCCACCATATAGGTTGGATCTCTTGCCTAGAGATAAATAAACTTTCTTGCCACCAAGGGGATAGGGCCATAAAGACTTCCCACAATCAAACCCTCACACAAACAGTAGGTAAAACATTCAAACCCTCACACAAAACTTCTGCGAATAAAAACCTTCATTAAGGAAGGCCAAAGGCCAAAGAAGGAGGTCATGGCCTGAATGGAAAGGCTAATACTCCACAACAAAAGAGAGGGCGACACCCACAGTCACACCACAACAACAATTAGAAGGGGCCGCACCACAGTCACCCCACACAACAACAAAATAGGAGGGGCTGCACCACAGTAACCCCACACAGCAGCAAATAGGAGTGACCGCACCATAGTCAATCCTCAAAGGAAGGGTGCAACAATACCAACAACTTCTACAATAACAAAAGGATAGAGGGCCGCAGCAAGAAGAGACTCCAACATTAGATAACAAGAGAGTTGTAGCAAGGAGAGAGGATCCGCATACTTTAGGAGCACAAGAGCATAAGACAATAAGAATATCGAATGTGAGGGGTAGGGGGGTTCAATTTATAGTTTAGGCTAGGGTAATAAAAATATAAATTAAATTAAAATAATTAATATAACATGTTTAAATTAAATAATTTAAACATGGTATAATTAACATTTAATTTAAACTTTATTTAACCCTTAAGATTAAAACAACATAGAACCCCAAATCAACACAAGCAAGAGTAAGAGAGGGTTTAGGAGGGTTTACAAGGTGGAAATACTTGTTCATTTATTTTCAAGGTAACCTTATTACTTTATCATCATTGCATATGGGATACATCCCTCATGTGGTCATGTCCTCCTTCAAGGAAGGTCATACACCAACAAAATACTTGATCGAGGATCAAGTTGCCCCATAACTTTTTCTGGGGTCTTATCCACCAAGGTCCAAGACCAAGGATCAACACATGCCCTAGGCATGGGTACCTTGGACCATGTCTAGGGGCCCTAGACTTATCTAGGGGATTTACCTACTTGGTCCTAGACCAAGAACCCCAGTCGTATATTGGGGGCCCTCTCAGGGGTCTTTACTGCTTGGTCCTAGACCAAGAACCCTAGTCATATATTGGGGGCCCTAACAAGGGTCTTTTGCCATGGAACTGACTGTTTGGTCCCAGACCAAGTTCCCCAGGAGTGCACTGGGGGCCCTAGATCTCGTCTAGGGTCTTAGCCATCCTTCCAGAGACTGGATCTTGCAGCTGCTTATAAATTTAACACTTCCTCTCAGTGAGAGAGGCATTCTTAGCTACACCAAGCTTGTCACGAAAGTATAAAAACTTTATCAGGGACATTGGCTTGGTGAAAATATCTGTTGTTGGAACATACTGAATGTTGAGAACGTTCTTCTGAACCATGTACCACACATAGTGATATCTCATCTCAATGTGTTTCGATCTATCATGAAACACTGGGTTCTCAGTGAGCTTTATACAACTTTGATTGTCACAATGAATGATTGTAGGTTCAATCTCTGAACCGAACAAGTCTGAGAGTAGCTTCTTGAGCCACACTGCTTCTCTGCTAGCAGCACTAGCAGCAATGTATTCTTCTTCTGTAGTTCTTTGGGCTACAGAGCCCTGTTTCCTGCTAGACCAGGAAATCATTGCTGAACCCAAACTAAAGCAATATCCGGAAGTACTCTTCTGATCCACTGCACTGCCCATCCAATCTGAATCTGTAAAACCATGGAACATTACACCTCCACTGGAGGTGTATCTAAGACCATAAGATATAGTCCCCCGAACATATCTCAGAATATGTTTCACAACAACCATATGTATATGCTTAGGTTCACACATGAATTGGCTAAGAGCATTTACTGCATAACATATGTCAGGTCTCGTATGGACGTGATACATCAAAGATCCAATGATCTGCCGATATAAAGTGGGGTCTTCTGGATCTGAACCTGTGACTTGATCTTGAAGTTTCTTTAGGTTAGATATCATTGGAGTTGTCATGGACTTGTAGTCCATCATGCCAAATATGTGAAGTATATCAACTGCATATTTACTCTGTGAGAGAAAGGTCTCTCCTGGTTTCTGCCAAACTTCCAAGCCTAAAAAATAGTGCATGAGCCCCAAATATTTCATTTCAAATTCTTCAGAAAGCTCCCTCTTAGTCTGAGATATCAAGTTTTCCTCTCCAGTGAGGAACAGATCATCCACATATAAGACTAGGATAGCCGAATGATTTTGAATGATCTTTATATAAATATTTGGATCTTCTATGCTCTTGGAGAATCCAAGACTTTGTAGAAAGTTGTCTATTCTACCATACCAAGCTCTTAGAGCTTGTTTCAACCCGTATAGAGATTTCTTGAGTTTGCACACATGAGATCTTTTATCATGTATCACGAAACCTTCCGGTTTCTCAATGTAAACTTCTTGTTCAACTTCACCGTTAAGAAAAGCATTCTTAACGTCCATCTGGTGAAGTTTCCAACCAAAAACTGCTGCAAGTGAGATAATAATTCTGATTGAAGTATACCTGGCAACTGGAGAAAAAATCTCAATGTAGTCAATTCCTTCTTTCTGAGAGAAACCACGAGCCACAAATCTCGCCTTGTATTTCTCAATGCTGCCATCTGCTGCATGCTTTATCTTATAAATACATTTTGAAGTCACTATAGATTTACCATGAGGTCTAGGAACTACGGTCCATACATCATTCTTTAAAATAGAATCATATTCTTCATTCATAGCATCTTTCCATACTTGATGTTTGGAGGCATCAACAAAAGTGGAAGGTTCTGAATCAATTACAGTATTTAAATGAGCTATGAGACCAGAGTACTTATCTGGTTTCTTGCTTTCTCTGAAGGTGCCCTTCGGAGCTGAATGCTTTTTTGCTTCTTTCAATATCTCCCGGCACCAGGCTGGTTTCCTTTTGACAGGAGGTAACTCCATTGGAAATTCAATAGATTCCCTTGAAGGATCTGCTAGAAGTTCAGAGGTTTCCTCCCTCTGTTCATCTGGAAGAGGAGAATCTGGAGAATCAAGTGGTGGAGCTTCCTGCTCCTCTGAATCACATGGAAGTTCTCTGGCCCGACAAAAAGTTGTTTCTTCATGAAAAGTCACATCTCTGCTTACTTCAATGAACTTTTGGCCAGGGATATAAATCCTGTAATCTTTTGAAGTCTCACTGTATCCCACAAAAGTTCCTTTCTTACCGGAGGGCTCTAGTTTAGTCCTCTTCTCTTTTGGAATATGTATATAAACTGGGCTGCCAAAGTTTCTTAAATGATTAACTGAGGGCTTACACCCGGGGAAAACTTCTTCAGGAGTTTTCACTTCAAGATCTTTGTGAGGACATGTATTTTGAATGTACACTGCAGTACTGGTAGCCTGAACCCAAAGTGATAGGGGAAAGGTTTGATCATGCATCATAACCCTGGCTTCTTCACAAATAGTCCTATTCTTTCTTTCAGCAACCCCATTCTGCTGAGGGTTGTATGGTACAATTAGCTCCCTCTTAATTCCAGAGGCTCGACAGAGTTCATCGTATTTGAAGGAGTCAAATTCTTTACCGTTATATGTTTTGAAAACTCGGATGTGTCTTCCTGTTTGATTTTCAACAAGATTCTTGAAATCTTGAAATCTGCTGAAGGATTAATCTTTAGTTTTTAAGAAATAAATCCAAGTTTTACGTGAACAATCATCAATAAAAATGATATAATAAATATAACCATTCATAGAAGGTGCATACATGGGTCCACAAAGGTCAAAATGAATTAAATCCAAAATTCCATTTGATTTTCTGTTATTGAGAGGATAGGGTTTCTTTATGTTCTTACCAAGTGAACAACCTTTACAAACACTATTATTCTCAACAGAAAATACTAGCATACCTGTCACCATCTTTTGCAAACCTGGAAGTGCATTGTAATTGAGGTGTCCAAGTCTCCTGTGCCAAAGCTCGCATGGATTGATCGTCTCATGAACTAGAGCTTGAACAACCTGACCTGAAAGATTATAAAGTCCACACTCATGAGTTCCAATGGTTATAGCAGTACTTAAATATTCATTTGAGGACCATAATAGGGCGTTCCCTTTGGATAAAGCTACTGAATAACCTTTACTTTCTAAAACTGGAACAAAGATTAAATTTTTCTTTAAACCAGGTACATAAAGAATTTCATCAATGTGAAAGATATTACCTGAGAGAAACTAGAAAGAGGTAGAGCCAAAACCTTTTATGTCATAGGTGCCATCATCACCTAGTTCAACCTTTGCCTTGAATTTCTTGTCTTGATAGTTTTCAAGGTTTTGTTTGAAACCTGTCATGTGTCTGGAAGCACCACTGTCTATCAGCCAAATATCCTCTGACTTGGTGATAGTGCCGAAAAGAGCTTAGATGAGGTAATATTCCTTATGTTGTTCTTTCTCTTTGGTGGCAGCCCTAGTTTGTCTTCTTTGAGGCTCTTCTTGGGGTTTAGCCTCTTCAGTGGCAACTAAGGCTTAAAATCTTCCTTTTCTTTTCTGCTGAGAGGGATGACTCCTATAGTCTTTTTCATAATGTCCTAGCTTATTGCAGTTAAATAATTTAACTTTAGATAAATGAGGATTGAGATGTGATAGATTACCTTGGGGTTTCTTACCTTTTCCTTTTGACTTCGGGAACGTCTTCCATTTCTTGGTCTTTGCTGCAATGGCATGATCTTGCAAAATAGGATAGTCATTTCTACTGTTTAGTCTTCCTTCTTCTTCTAAGAAGTCATGCCACAACCTTTCAAAATTAGGTTGGGATTCTCTTCCATTCATGGATGCAAGAAAAACTCCCCAAGCAGCAGGAAGTCCATCAAAACCTGTTTGAACAAGGTCATCATCATCTACAGGAACTCCTATTGCAATAAGCTGATCTTTGGTTTGAGCAATTTTGGAGAAGAAGGTGGCAACTGTATCATCCTTTCCCATTTTCAAAGTGCGTAATTGTTTCTTCAAAATTCTTTTCTGAGTAGGTGCTTTCTTCTCATAGAGGTTGGCCAAAGCATCAAAGCAATCTTTGGCAGTCCTTAGATGACCAATGATGGACATCATGTTGTCTTTGATAGAATAAAAAACGATTCTTTTAGCCTTGGTTTGTTTCATCTTATATGCTGCCCTAGTTGTGTTTGTAGTAGGTTCTTCAATCTCCCTAGAGATAAAATCTTCTAGGTCATTCTCTTCAAGAATGTTTATTATTCTGTATTTCCAAGCATTAAAGTTTGCAGCCCCTACAAGTCTGTCTTCAACTTTAACTAATGAAGAAGCCATGCTTAGATCTGTGTTGGTTTAGATGACTAAAATCTGCAAAACAACCCTAATGAAGTGGATCTGTGTATGATCAAGATTAGATCCTTGAGCTCTCTTCACACCTTTAGCTCTGAAACCATGTTAGAATTAGGGAAGTAAAGCATAATAGTATTGTCTTTTTAAATTTCAGTGAGTACAACAATTAGATCTAATATTCAGAAAAAAAAACTCCACTACTTAAACAGTGTAGAGATCTAAGAGATCTGGTAATATAGTTAAAGAGTAAGACAATTGTTCAGATCTATAATGTTGGATTCAAACTTTATATAGATCTACAAATCTAAACTCAAAACAATCAGATCATAAACAGTAAATCAAAACTATAGAAACAAAAGAGTAAACTTAATATACTGTTCAGATCTAAAAGCTGTTAATGCTAATACATAAATCTAGATAGATCAAATAGTACATAAGTCAAAACAAAGTCCAGATCTGAACATGATGAGTAGATATATTACCTTGTCCTGAAGCCTTACCTCTGAAGAAGTCACAACCAACACAAGAGATGCATAGCCATTTGTGATTATGCTCAGACAAAGTCTAGATCATAGATCCACCATATAGGTTGGATCTCTTGCCTAGAGATAAATAAACTTTCTTGCCACCAAGGGGATAGGGCCACAAAGACTTCCCACAATCAAACCCTCACACAAATAGTAGGTAAAACATTCAAACCCTCACACAAAACTTCTGTGAATAAAAACCTTCATTAAGGAAGGCCAAAGGCCAAAGAAGGAGGTCATGGCCTAAACAGAAAGGCTAATACTCCACAACAAAAGAGAGGGCGGCACCCACAGTCATACCACAACACAAATTAGAAGGGGCCGCACCACAATTAACCCACACAACAACAAAATAGGAGGGGCCGTACCACAGTAACACCACACAACAATAAATAGGAGGCGTCGTACCACAGTCAGTCCTCAAAGGAAGGCCACAACAATACCAACAACTTCTACAACAACAAAAGGATAGAGGGTCGCAGCAAGAAGAGACTTCAATAGTAGATAACAAGAGGCCTGCAACAAGGAGAGAGGATCCACATACTTTAGGAGCACAAGAGCATAAGATAATAAGAATGTCGAATGTGAGGGGTAGGGGGGTTCAATTTATAGTTTAGGCTAGGGTAATAAAAATATAAATTAAATTAAAATAATTAATATAACATGTTTAAATTAAATAATTTAAACATGGTATAATCTAAGGATCAACCCATGCCCTAAGCATGGGTACCCTGGACCATGTCCAAGGGCCCTAGACTTATCTAGGGGCTTTACCTGCTTTGTCCTAGACCAAGAACCCCAGTCGTATATTGGGGGCCCTCTCAGGGGTCTTTACTGCTTGGTCCTAGACCAATAATCCCAGTCGTATACTAGGGGCCCTAACAAAGGTCTTTGTCCATGGCACTGACTGTTTGGTCCTAGACCAAGTACCCCAGGAGTGCACTGGGGGCCCTAGATCTCATCTAGGGTCTTAGCCATCCTTCCAGAGAATGGCTCTTGCAGCTGCTTATAAATTTAACACCTCTTAAGAGGTCACATGTTCAAATCTAGAGGGGGGTAGGGTATGTATACCTTTGTAGACTTTACCAGTCAAATCGCTGGGTGAAGGGGGGTCCCTAGTCCCACAAACAAGGGGGTCTCATACACCAATTTGGTTTGTTGGCTTGGCCATGACCTTAAAAATAGATTATTATTATTATTATTATTGAGGAAGGGATCAAGAGGGAGTACATCGTTCCTTATAACCCTTAGCATAATGGGGTTGTAGAGAGGAATAACATGAGCATTATTGAGGCAACCAAAGTGATGATACATGATCATAATCTACCTATGATTGTTTGGGAAAATCCATCCATGAAAGAAGTGTATGTTCAGAATAGGAGTCCTCATCAGATTTTGAAGAACACAACTCTCGAAGAATCTTTCACCACAGTGAATCTTGAGGTTGGACACTTCAATATATTTGGGTGTCGAGTATACTTTCATGTACCCAAGGAGAAGAGGACCAAGCTAGGCCCTTCAGGAAGAAAGGGTACATTTGTGGGGTGCAAAGAATCTATGAATGAATATTATATATACATCCTTGGTCAGAGACAGGTTGAGGTTATTAGAGATGTCAGCTTTGAGGAAGATATAGCCTTTCAAAGATCCAAATATTCTCAGATGGATATTGACAGTGAGAAGAATGAAGAGATAAAATATTCTCCCCTTCAGTAGTTCATAGAGAGACAGTTATTGATCCAATTGATCTTGTAGCTCCAGTTGATGTTCCAGGAGACATTACGGTAGACCATAAGAGGCTTGCTTAGGATCTAGAGACTCTGTAGGAGGTAGAGGGACATGCAACTCCTCATGGTACATTCTGAGAAAGCAAGATACCATAGATATTTTCGATCTATATTTCAGCTATGAGCCACATCATTGATATTGAACCTTATTTTCATGGAGAAGCAATAGGTCAGTAGGTTTGGCAACATGCAATGACCAAGGAGTATTAGTCCATCATGAAGAATGATGTGTGGGATATTGTTATGATACGGAAAGGTAAGTCTGTAGTGACTTCCAAGTGGATCTATAAGATCAAACATGGAGGTGATGGAAGTGTTGATAAGTAGAAAGCGAGATTTTTGGCTAGAGGATTCTATCAAGTGAAGGGAATAGATTATGAGGAGACATTTTCTCCTCTTTCTCGATACACTTCCATCCATACGAGTATTTCCCTAGCTACATCCATGGGTTGGAAACTACATCAGATGGATGTAAAGACTGATAGAATATAATGTTGTGTTCATTTTACCATTGATAATATCACTATTTTCACCCAACCATAGGCTGAAGCCACCCTACGAGCACCTTAACCTTGACAAAGAATCACTCTGGAAGCAAACCCTAGGCTAGATAGCCAAACAAAGGGTAACGCTCCTTTCCCCAAGGATAACGCACCAACAAGAGATGATCAGATAGTCCAAACCCTAACCAAGAGATAGTCCAATCCAAATGTGATTTGTTAGTTGCAGTAGCTGCAATGGAAGCTCTACTCCAAACATGTGCACAAAACTGGGCACTATAGTGCGAACAAGTGTTGCTTTGTAATTCTGAGACTGCTTGCCAGAATGAAGACTGGCCTCCTGTATTTATAGTAATTTTGGCTAACTTCCTGGGCTGACTTCTCATTCTGGGTATCTGTGTGTTCAATATATATTACTTCTTCTGGCCAAATTCTTCTCTTGGAGGCTAATAACCTAATACAATTTATCTTCTTGAGTCAAAATGTCTTCTAGGGTTTCTTCTTGCTTCCTTTGAGTTTTCTATTCTCGTCAAGTTTACACGTGGAGGTAAATACCTCCCATAGCTACCATAATATCAACACTCCCTCCTATCTAGGGAGGTATTACAGGCAATGGTATTGAACACAAAACATACCATTCACCTGGTAGCATCAAGTTACATAGTTGTATAGACTATCTCATGACTAGACCATGAGCACCATCATCACCATTAGTGTCATCAACTGCTTTATCTCTCGAAACCATACTCTATCTGAGTAATCAAACATGATTCTCATTCCACAGACTGACACAAGAACCATTCTTCTAATCTAAAAGAATAAATGTTCTGAACCATTTTCTGTCTGGGAAATATTTGTTCATTGATCATCCATCTAGATGATAATCACTTTCAACATTGTTGATTGTCTTCTAGTCAATTGGAACAATATCATTCAATAGAACACAACTGTGTCTATCCATAGTAGTACACAACTACAATCTATTGGTATACTACCACACCAAGTATCACACAGATACTTGATCAAAAAGTGGAACACATCCACCATATTAGTATACATTTACTATTTAGAAACATACGATCTTCATAACAATCATTTGATATCAACCTCCATAGAAACAATGTTATGATATAAAATGAATCATATGGGCCATTATTCCACTAACATTTGTGAGATATCGGAAGAGTATCTTCCCTCAAAAACGTAATACATCAATGATGAGCTATCTGGACTATTATTCTCAAGAAAGGAAGAATAAATGTCCTGATTTATGAGCCTGGACCATTCCTTCGACACTAAACAAAGTGTAACCTGGAGAGAATGATTTTCCCTAAGGAATGTCTATCCCTGATTGATGAACTTGGACCATTCCCCACCCTGGGCCATTCTTCCAGCACTAAACAAAGTGCAACCTAGAGAGAATGAATCCGTTGTAAGGAATGACTGTCCAGACCATTTCCAAAGGAAATGACTGTCCTGCACCAACCTCCAAAACGTACCATTCCCAGTGTTAACCACAATGGGAAATCATTGTCCGGCAAGGCGGGCCAGTCTTCTTGAGTAACTTTCAAGAAGAGAGATTTCCCTAGACCACTTCCCATGATAACCACAATGGGAAGTTGTTGTCTATGATACATCAACAATCTGGACCATTTTCCGAACCAAAAAATGTCTTTCCATCAGAAATCTCAATCCACTTTCCGAACTAGAAAGAAACTTCTCATCCTTGACCATTTTTCGAACTGAACAATGACTGTCCATCAATCAATAACACATCAGTTCTCCCTCCCAACCTGGGAGTCATCTCTCTTCCTTTTTCAATAAGGAAGTCTTCTCCACGAGCTCTAGCTTGAGTACACAAACTCTTTCCTCTTGGACATAAACTTTACCAAAATGTTTCCTTATATTCTCATCTGTGGAGATATGTATTGGAGAACTACTTTCTCCTTTATGGACTTCATCATAGATAATGTAATTCTTTATTTCAAATGTACTTCGATTTGGAACACTATTTTTCTCTAACGGCTTCATGTAGCTTTGATCAATAAAGTATATCATTGTTGGAAAAATGGAACATATCCATGTGGCACTTCTTCTGTCATCATGAGATATGATCTTCTGAGTAATCATCTTGATACAATATCTCTGTTATAGAAAATCTTCACCATGCTTCTATTGTGCACTAGAGGTTCTCCACCAAGTTATCTTCTTCCATCTGCATACAAGGGTCTCTTTCTGGTATGCTTCAAAGTCTTGAGGTTGTTCTTCATACGCTCTTTGTTCAATTTCTCTAGAGAACATTCTTTGCATTCATCTGATGTAGAATTCCAACTCATGGATATTTTGAATGATATAAAGACTCAAGTAGAGGTATGTATGGTTTATTGGAACAAGTAATCATCATAGTCTTCTCCCTCCATCTAGGAGAACCTCTAGTTCTGGAACTTGCAATGCTTGCATATATACATTGTTCTTCATCACAACTTTCAATTCCTCTGCTTGATTGCTTTTAGTGAGTTCATATCAGGCTGGTAATCTTGTGATTCTCGATACAATGACTGGTTTTTCTAGCTTTTATTTTTTGGAATCTTCATGTTCTTCCTCATGTTTTTATTTAGCTTTCTTGGGTCAATGGAGTTTCTTATAGATTCCATTCCCTAAATATTCCACTTCCTCCTTTCATCATAGGATCACTGATGTGGATGGACAACCAGGGATACTTTAAGGCTTGTCTTTGAAGAAGACTTCTTCTAAGGTTGAACTAAACATGTACTGCCTTTCATGGCTGCTACCATGGATATATACTTCATCATCTTCAATGGATCATAGGATTAGCTCCCTCCTAATCCTTGCTTCATGTATTAATGCATGCTCTTCCCTTTGGTGATATATAATTGGATCCCTCCAACTAGGAGATTTCGTGCTTCCATCTGCATCCTTATTCCCTTATGCAAAGTGTTATAAGTCTTTCTCCAATTTCCTCTTGATTGCTGACTTCTTTCTGTCTTTGCTTCTTCTAAGTCTCTTCAGGATTGATTCTGATTTCAACTTATCTTGTAATAACTTCCACATGATTTGTTTGATGTATTTCATCCTTTCATTTGTATTATCTGACTTGTATAATGATAGCAATCCTTGTCTTGTTGTTCTTCCATAAGTATAGTTCTTCTTGGAACATATTATGTTCTAAGAGATATATATACAAGATATGAAAACAAGATATGTACAAGAAGTGTTGTTACCTTGTCTTTAGAAGAAGAAGTCCGTCTTATCCTACTTGGCCTTCTTAGTAGGTTCCTTTTCTTCGGCAACTGATGCTTCATGCGTTCCATTCATTTTCTTTATCTCGGGACAATGATTCTTGTAGTGGCCATACTTTTGACAGTTGAAGCATTGTATTTCTGAAATATCTTTCTCTTGATTTGGCTTCCTTCTTGAACCAAACTTCCTTTTGTTCCTGAAATTCTTTAATCTTTCTGTGAAGGCTTGATCATCGTACTTCTTTTGAGGTTTCTCTTTTGCATTGATCCTTGATTCTTCTTGAGAACAACAAGTCCAAAGTTCTTCAAATGTAGGATACTCCTTCCATGTGTTCATGCTTGCAGAAAATACATCCCATGTCTTGGGAAAACCATTGAGTACTATGTTTACCAATTGCTTCTCTGAAATGATCTCTTCAATATATTTTAGTTGATCTCTTAACTGAGATATTTTCACAAAGTATGATTTTATGCTGTCATCATCATTCATCTTCATGTCACAGAGCTCATTCTTCAGACTCATTACTTGTCCAATGTTTCTGACTGAGAAGAGGTTTGTTAGGGAATCGTACATATTCTTCAATGAGTCAAGATGGGAGATGTAGGGTATCAAGTGGTATTTTATAGAGTCCACTATGATACTCATGGAATTTATATCACCATCTTTGAAATTCTCCATAACTGCAATGTTCTGCAGTTCCTTCTCTTTTCCTTCTTCAAACTTTGGTTCCACGATCTTTCCTTTCATGATATCCAACACTTTATTCTTGGCAAGGATGAGGTCAATCCTTGTCTTCCATGCTCTGAAGTTAGAAGCTCCATCTAACTTGTTTTCTGACTTCATAGATTAAGTCATTGTTGCTCTGACTTGGTCAACCCTAGATTTGACCAAAGACTCAAACTTGACGTCTTGGCTTACTGAGAGTACCAAGACATGCGCTAGGTTAGGGAACACTGGTCTATCTAGAAATTAGGTCAATCCCTTCACTTAAGGTGCCTCAACGAGAAGGTTAGGGTTTCCACAACTGCACTTGCTAGTAACCCTAGAGACAGTGCTTTGATGACTGCTCCTACTAGAAACCCTAGAGACAGTTCTTCAAAGAGCTTAATATCCTTATGTCTATGCTCCCTTCCAGTGGTTAGAATGAATGATGGAGTTGTGGGCCCATAACTTGTTAGAATATAATGGATGTGCTCATTTTACCATTGACAATATCACTATTGTCACCCAACCATAGGCCGAAGCCACCCTCCGAGCACCTTAACCTTGACAGAGAATCGCTCTGGAAGAAAACCCTAGGCTAGATAGCCAAACAAAGGGTAGCGTTCCTTTCCCAAAGGATAGCACACCAACGAGAGATGATCAGATAGTCCAAACCCTAACCAAGAGATAGTCCAAGCCAAACATGATCTGCTAGTTGCAGCAGCTGCAATGGCAGCTCTCCTCCAAACCTGCACACAAAACTGAGCACTACAGTGCACACAAGTGTTGCTCTGCAATTCTGAGACTGCGTGCTAGAATGAAGACTAGCCTCCTGTATTTATAGTAATTCTGGCTAACTACCAGGGTTGACTTCTCATTCTAGGTATCTGTCTATTCAGTATATATTATTTCTTATGGCTGAATTCTTCTCTTGGAGGCTAATAACCTAATACAAGTTATCTTCTGGAGTCAACATGTCTTATAGGGTTATTAACCAACTCATTAGGGTTTCTTCTTGCTTCCCAAAGTATTCTATTCTTGTCAGGTTTACATGTGGAGGTAAATACCTCCCACAACTAACATAATATCAACAAAGACAACCTTTCTCAATGGATATATTGAGGAAGAAGTTTACATTGAGCAGCCAAATGGATTCATGATACATGACCAGAAGTCTGATGTGTCTAGGTTGAAGAAATCCATGTATGGACTAAAGCAGGCACCTCATACTTGGTATGCGAAGATTGATGGATACTTGATGAGTTTTGGCTTCAACAAGAGTGTTGCAGATCCCAACCTATACTACTATATTGTTGGTAATGAGTGCCTGATTTTGGTCCTATATGTTGCTGACTTATTCCTCACTGATTCAGAAATTCTTATTGTTGAATGGAAGCATGCATTGACTTATGAATTCGAGATGAAGGACCTTGGTATGATTCACTACCTCTTGGGACTAGAACTATGGCAAAGGACTGGTAATATTTTCCCAAGTTAATGAAAATACACAGTAGAGATATTGAATAAATTTGAGATGATAGACTGGAAATCCATGCCTTCACCGATGGTGATGAATCTGAATAAAATGAATGAGGATTCTTCTGATTCAGGCGATATTGATCCACATCTTTATAGACAATTGATCAGATCATTGATGCATCTAGTCAACACAAGACCTCATATATGCTATGTAGTGAGTGTACTGATCCAATTTATGAGTTAGTAGAGACAGACACATTGGATAGCAGGGAAATACGTGTTTATATCTCTATGACACATAGTTGGTTATGGCATGAGATATGCCTCAGGTGTAGACATGATATTGCAGGGATATGCTGATGCAAATTGGGCAGGGAGCGCAGTGGACTCAAAGAGAACATCTGGTTTTTGTTTTACTTTTAGGTCTTCCATGGTTTCTTGGTGCAGCAAGAAACATACTTCTGTGGCTTTGAGTACCGCAGAATCATAGTACATTGCATTATATGTGGCATTCTATGAAGGAGTGTGGCTTCGCAAGCTCCTTGTAGACTTATTTGGTCATGAGATGGATTCCACTGTTATCCATTGCGATAATCAGAGTTATGTGAATCTCTCCTAGAATCCTCTGTTTCATGATAAATCGAAACACATTGAGATCAAATACCATTACATCATAGATATGGTGTAGAGGAAACTAGTACATGTGCAATACCTTTCTACACACCAACAAGTTTCATATGTCTTCACCAGACTACTTTCCATGATGAATTTCAATTACTTTCGTGAGAGACTTGGCCTGGTGGAGAATGCCTCCCTAGTTGAGAGGGATTGTTGTTGATTTCAACTTCATGAGACATTCTCCAGGTCATTCTCCTCTAGACTGAGTTGAGACGATCTATGAGAGATCCCATGAGATGGGTGTGTCATACTCCTCTAGATTGAGTTGAGATGACGTGTGGTCTCCTGTCGTGCTCCTCTGGACTAAGTTGAGACAACTTGAGATGGTCTCTTGTCAAACTCCTATGGACTTTGTTCAGTCGACTTGAGATGGTTCTCCATATGGTAATCCTAGGGACTTAGTTGAGTTAATTTGTTCAGAATGACATCCCTGTGGGTGAGCACAGGTGGATGTGTCATTAGTGGCTGAGCACTTGAGGATGTGTGGATCCCTTGCTATTGTCTAAGAGTAAGATTTGTGGCAACCCTAATTTTTATTGTGAAAGGGTACAAGTCAGCCCCACCATGTGAAAGATAATTAATATTGTGTAAAGATTAACTATATTTATGATTTGTATAGGTCGACCTTATTGTGCCAATAGACACACCTATTGGTGTGTTAGGTCTTGTATATATAAGTGAGTATATCCCCATTTTGGATCACTCAAATACACTTTATTATAACCTTCTCTCAACCTAAGTGTACATCTGAAGTGCACACTTCTCTTAGGCACAAGTTTCTAGGTCAAAGAAGCACCCTCTTTTGTTCTCTAGGGTTTATGGTGTGGTTGATCTTCTCTTGACTCTATAGCAAAGGATTGCTTGGTTTTTCCCTTGATTGAGAACGATTTTCCCAGGATAAAATCTTGTGTTCTAGTGCATGGTTATTCTTCTTGTGATCTTGGTTAATACAACTATTGTATATGGTATTGCTGCAATATTTATGATTCATGATAAATTGAAATAAAATACATGTGCTTGGGCTATGCATTAAAATTCAACACCTTGTGTCAAGAATATTTCATCTTGTTTTTTCCAAACTTCCAAACCAAGGAAGTAATTCATTAACCACATATATTTCATTTCAAATTCCAGTATGAGATCCCTCTTGCACCAAGCTATTTGACCTTCATCTCTAGTTACGAAAAGGTCATCCACATAAAGAATTAATATAATAGGATGGTTCCTGCTAACTTTAGAATACAAATTATCATCAACTTGAATTTTATGAAAACCCAATCCTTTCAGAAATCCATCAATTATTTCATACCATACTATAGGAGCTTGTTTAATATCATGCATTGATTTTATTAACTTACACACATGAGAATCCATGCTATGCAATACAAACCCTTCAAGTTGTTCCACAAGGACTTCATGTTCTACTTTTCCATTCTGAAAAGTTGTTTTTATATCCATTCAATGCAATTTCCAACCATGTATAGAATCTAAAGAAATGATTGTTCGAATGGAAGTATACCTAGCTATAGGAGAAAATGTCTCATCGTAGTCTATACCCTCCTTTTGTGAGAAACCTGTGGAAACAAACCTGTCTCTATACTTTTCAACACTACCGTCGGTTGCATGCTTTATCTTGTATATCCTCTTTGAGGAAACAATTGATTTATGTTTTGGTCTGGCTACTATTTCCCAAACATTGTTCTTCATGGTAGACCTTTATTCTTATAACATAGAATATCTCCAAACCTCTAACTTTCTAGCTTCTTCAAAAAAACTAGGTTTAGAATCACTAATGTTAATTACTAAAGCATCATAACAACCAAACTTGTGAGGCCTTTTACTTTCTCTAAAGGTTCATTTCGAGGGTACAATATTTTCCACTAGCACAGTTTTTTTAAACCAAGTTGGTTTTTTCTTTACAGGAGATGCTTCAAGAGATCATTCTAATGTCTCAGCAGGTCCCACATTTATGTCTATTGAAATTTCATGAGATTCATCCCTTTAACTATCTGAATTTGAATTCTCAGTTGAAGGATAAGTTGGTTCTTAGTTTTGGTATCTAACTGAAGTTCTCTGGACTTTTTGAAGGTCCCTTCCTCATCGAAGATAACATCTCTTCTTATTTATATTTTCCTTTGTCCTGGAATGTAAATTTTGTAGGTTTTAGAGATTTCATTGTACCCTCCAAATATCCCTTTCTTTCTTGAGGGTTCCATTTTCGTTCTCTTTTCCTTAGATACATGATTGTAGACAAGACAACTGAATATTCTAAGATTTCCAACTTCTGGTTTTATTCCTGTAAATATTTCTTTGGGGGTTTTATATTTAAAAATCTCATGAGGAAGCCTATTATGTACATGCACATCAGTAGATGTTTCTTGTTCTCAAAGGGATTTGGATAAATATTGGTCAAACATCGCTTTGAAAATGTTAAGAACCAAATATCAATATAGCATAGAAAAACCTCAGAAAAAGTACTCAACGCCTTGAAAAAGAGGTAATTTTAGATAATAAGCCTCTTCGAGGGGGCAACCTCCTTTTACCTCACTTAAATGTTCAAGTACAAGATGATTCAAAATGAAAATGTCTCCTTGGTATATATAGGAGACTAGGAGGTATAATTACAACTAATGGCCTAAAGCCGACATAAATAAAATAACATTACTAATATAATATGCCCCAATTAAGGGGTAATGAGCCAATATTAGGGCTTACAATGCCCCTCCCCTTGAGACAAGTGTTTTCTGCAATGCTTGAGTAACTCGGGATGCTTTTTTATAAAAGACTCATCTTCCCAAGTGGAATCTTCAGTCGGTAGTTTCCTCCATTTAATGAGATACTCTAAAATGGATCTATTCCTCAGCTGGCAAATTCTTGTGTCAGTGATGGCTTCAGGGTCCAATAGGATTTTTCCTTCCTCATCAAGTTCTGGAAATATACTTTGAACTGGGATATTGTCGACTATAACCTTATTTAAGCATGAAACATGGAAAATTGGGTGTACTCATGAAGATGCAGGCAGCTCCAATTTGTATGCCATAGTACCAATATTTTGCAACACCTTATAAGGGCCATAGTACTTTGGTGATTATTTATTATCCTTCTTGGCTTGCTTGAGGGACATCTGTTTGTATGGTTGTAGTCTTAAAAACACCCAATCCCCTACTTCAAAAATTCTTTCACTACGATGTTGATCTGCTTGTTGTTTCATGCGATTATGTGACATGGTCAGGTTGTCCTTTAAGATTTGGAGAACTTGTTGTTGATTCTCGATGTGATATTCCACTGCTTGAACCTTAGATTTTTCTTTTAGAGAAGAAGTGATGGAAGGAGGTTCGTATCCATAAAGTACCATAAATGGTGTCATTTTTGTTGCATCATGAAAGGAAGTGTTATACCACCATTTTGCCAAGGGTAACCATTTGAACCATTGTGTTTGTTTATCAGAGACAAAACAACGAAGGTAGCCTTCCAGACATTTATTCACTATCTCGGCTTTTCTATCAGATTGAGGATGATAGGATGAGCTATGAGCCAATTGAGTACCCAATAAAGAAAATAATTATGTCCAAAAATGTCCAGTGAAGATGGGATCTCTGTCACTTACAATAATCTTTGGGCTTCCATGTAGCTTTTGAACTGTCTCCATGAATGCGGTGGCAACTGTACTAGCTTTGAAGGGATGAGAGAGTGCACAAAAGTGTGCGTACTTGGTCAGTCTATCAACAATCACCATGATGACACTATTTCCTTCAGACTTTGGTAACCTTGGTATGAAATCCATGGAAACCTCCTCCCAACGTTGACTTGGGATGGATAATGGTTGTAAAAGACCTGGGGTCTTAATTGTTTCCACCTTATTTTGTTGGCAAACCAAACATTCTACCACAAACCTTTGAACATTAGTTTTAAGGCCATCCCAAAACAAATCCTTCTTGATTATATGGTAGGTTTTCAAGAATCCCAAGTGCCCTCCTACTGGAGAGGTGTGCAATTCCAATAGTACCCTTTGTTTGAGTTGGGAGTTCTTACATAAATATAAGCGATATTTGTACCATAGTGAATCATTCTTCCATGTAAATGTATCTGATGAACTGGAATCCTGCTGCAACCTTTGAATGAGAGTCCACACTTTTTCATCATTCTTCCATTCATCCCTTGCTTCTATTATCCAATCAGGTTGGATGATTGAGATAGCAAAGAGAAAGGCCTCAACATCTTCATCCTTTCTTGAGAGTGCATCTGCCACAACATTTTGCTTCCCCTTTTTATAGACAATTTCAAAATCATAACCCAATATCTTGGTTACACATTTTTGTTGTTCTTCTGAAGATAGTATTTGTTCCAAGAAGTATTTAAGACTATCATGATCTGTTTTGACCTTGAAGTGCCTACCTATTAGGTAAGGACACCATTTCTTCAATGCATGTAGTATTGCCATCATTTCCTTCTC
>ML787349.1:557104-593066 GCA_009831015.1 Picea engelmannii | reverse complement strand
AAAATTCACATCCTCTAACTACAAAATCCATACAAAACAATAATTGTTTTCCAAGCTCATATTTCTTCATGTTGGTTTGCAATTAATTGTGGGTTAATATGGCATTACCATATTACAATGTAATATGGTAATCCCATATTACAATGTAATATGAAATTACCATATTACAATGTAATATGGTAATGCCATATTACAATGTAATATGGCAATGCCATATTACATTGTAATATGGTATACCATATTACAATGTAATATGGCAATACCATATCTCGTGTAATTTTTTTAAAAAACTTAATTCCATCGTCGCAATATCGAAAATAGTTCGTTGGAAAAAAATTTGCATTTTGACCACTATGACAATAGCGACGAACTTTCGTTGCAAGTTACCACAGGTTTTCGTCGCACATACAACATCTTCGTCATAACTTTGGTTTTGATGAATCAATGTCGTCGCTATTTCCACGGGTATTTGTCGCAAGTTTCCACGTTTTTTCATCGCACATATAGCATCTGCGTTGTTAGTTTTTAACTTGTCAAAATTTTTTGTTGCAATTGAGATGAAATTTCGTCATAATTGCCATGGTTGTTCGTTCTACTTACGATGAGGTTTTGTTGGAATTGCGATGATGCAAAGGGTTAACTGAAATTGAAGGTGGTGACACGTTGAGAGATAATTTTGTTGATGTTTCCACGCACACCTAGATGGTCGATAGAGCGACGAAAAAAAAACTTGGCTTTTGTGGAAATTGCGTCGAATAAGTGTGGCAATATCAACGAAAAACCGTCGCAAATTTGGTCATATGTACTAGTGTCCAAAATTGAGCTCTTCACATACAAGGCTTTGATACCATGTTAAATTTTAAATATTGATTCATATATAGATGATCTTTAACTTCTTTTTCAACACATTAAATCATTTAACCACAATATACTGAAAAACCAAATAGAAAAGAACAACGCAATGAACAAGATCACAATAATACACATAGATTTACCCTGGGGAAACCTAATATTGGAGAATACCCCAACAAATATCTTTCCTCTTTATTGATTAATGTGCTTGTAGGTACAAAACCTAAATAGGGTTCTACAGTTGAAAGAGAGAGGACATATAAATAATTTTACACTTGTGTTGCTTACATATCTAGACAATATTGTAGATATGAGACTATATAGACTCACCAAGACTTGGGGAACCTTAATGAAAAAAACTCTAGGGAAAATTAGGCGTGGAATAACTCAGATCTGGGTTAGTCGAAAATCTCTGGAGAACTTCGACAAAACTGCAGTCCTGTAGAAAGATACTTCTAGAAATTGATGTAGGGCTCTAATATGAAGGCATTCTATGGGGTTTGATACACCTTCAAGAGGGCTACTGGAAACCACTTAATTCCTATAGAAACTGTGGCTGCAAACCTTGGATCAAGCCCCTCAAAATGTTTCATTGTAGGGTTATCTCTGCAAAACTGGGCCGATAATTTCTTCTCGCTTGATCTCTGTAATTGCAAGATTATACCCTGATCGTTTAGTACAGAAATATGTGATAGGGAAAGGGATTCTTGTTTATACTTGAATTGAACCAAGATACCATATGAATCCTCTGATATTATCAAAATAAAAAAGTCATTGAAACCATAATTGAGTGTTGGAAATTACTATAGATCTGAACTATATCTAGTGAATATTCCTCTTTCCTTTTATGATTTCTCGCATCCTTCTAGAAGAATCAATATATTATATTCTTTTTGGGTTAATTCAAACTTCTAGAAGCCCTAAGGGGGTCATCACTTCAAGTTGGCATGGTCATAGGCATAAATTTTTCCGTCCTTTTATTTTAATAAATTAATAACACTTTATAATAATGCACCATTACAACTTAGGATTTTATCCTTTTAATTATCCATTAACACTTTAACCTTCGCCTCTAAGAATAGGTACAACATTTTCAACCACATCTTGTCCTTTTTTCAACTTGGATAGTCCTCGCCTGCTCATAACTTCTTCATTACATCAATTAGAGGAAGATCCTTATATCCATGTGGTCATTTGACCCTCCTAGTTGTTCATATGCTAAAGTGACTCTTAGCTACAAGTGGCCAGATCCTAGAACATCACATTTCTCATATCAGTCTAGCTCACAGAACTTGTACATTCATCCTGACTCTTGCTAAACTTTACCTTTACTTTTTCACTAGGATCACAAGGTTTCTTGAAGCATCTCCTTCATCCCGACTCTTGTCCTCGCTCATAAGGTTTATTCATCCACCTTCACTCTTTCCATGACTCATAATATTGGTTGATTACCCAAATCTCCTTGGATAGCTTCAGAGTGGCCACTTAAGGCCTCTCATTGGAGAATGTCTCCCGATGCTACTATTTTCAATAATAAATAATACTAAAACCTACCTATAAAGATGAAATTCATTTGGATTTCCATAATATTTACTTACTGATTTTATTCTTATGCATGAAAATAGATAAAATGAAAAAAAATAGAGATCAATAAAATACAATCAAGAACAATCCAAAAAATGACACAAATATTTTCTTTAGGAAACCCTTATGGGAGAAAACCCATCTAGAAATTCAGGTTGTTTTTCTCTCTTTTCTCTGGTATGGAAATAATACAAGGATGAAGGGGAAGGAACTCTCTATGGAGTTACATGAGACTTGTCACTTGTTCGCTGCTATAGAACATTACCCCCTATTTTATTCTCTCTAATTCTCCACTCTCAGTTGCTCTACGTAGCTATGGAACAATATCCAATATTATAGATTTGAACCCCTTTTCCTCCTAGTGGATCAATATTTAACATAGGTCGATAGGCATCTAGGGGTAGGTTTTTGACTTCCTCAACCCTCAATTGTGATAGGGTTTTGAAACTTATATAATAATATAGAAATTACATATGTGGCTAGCCCCATTTTGGTCTATGTACAAAGTGAAATATTGTAACCTATGTTGACTGATTGTTGTTCTAATAGATATCAAGTAATCAAAAATGTTCTAGATAATGAATTTTCTAATGGTGACTCAAGCACATGTAGTTTATTTTCAATTTAGCATGTACTTGAGCCATAAATATTGTAAAACCATAAAATACAATAGGTGCAGTAAACCAAGATCACAAGAAGAATAACCATGCACAAGACACATGAAGTTATCCTTGGAAAACATTTCTCAAACAAGGGAAAAACCCAACAATAATTTGTTATAGAGTCAAGAGAATATCACCTTCACAACATAAACCCTAGCACACACAAGAGGGTTCTCTATGGTTAAGGACACTAGCACATAAAAAGAGTGTGCACTAAATTTCATCTCTCCAAGTGAATGTGTTGAGTGAATGATATTAATGATCCACAATGGGGATCATTCACTATTATATGCATGACCTAACTCAACGAATAGACATGTATCTTCATTGGCAGAATAGGGTTGACTTGTACAACTCAATAAAAGAATTAGTCTTTTACATAATATTAATTGTCTTTACATAGTAGGTCCAACTTGTACCCTTCACAATACAAATTAGGGTTTTACAATAGGCTTACTCTTTGAAAATATAGTAAGGGGTCTCACACACATCCTCTAGCACTCTTCCACTAGGGACAATTCCACATGTGCTCAACCATAAGGGATGTCACTCTCAAACATATCAAATCAACTAAATCCATAGGAGTAGGAACTGGAGAGCCATCTCAAGTCAAATCAACTAATTCCATAGGAGTACGATAGGAGACTATCTCAAGTCATCTCAACTTAGTCCAAAGGAGCATGACAAGAGACCAACAAAAGTCATATCAACTCAATCTAGAGGAGTATGACTCACCTATCACATAGGCATTCTCACAGATGATCTCAACTCAGTCCATAGGACTACGATCTAGAGAATGTCTCATTAATATGAAATCATCAACACTCCCTCTCTGCTAGGGAGGCATTCTCCACCAGGCCAAGTCTCTCACAGAAGTACTCGAACTTCATCCTGGCAAGCAGTTTGGTGAATATTTCTACAACTTGCTCATGTGTGGAAAGGTATTGCACATGTACTTCTTTCCTATGCACCATATCTCTGATGTAATGGTATTTGATCTCAATGTGCTTCGATTTATCGTGAAACACATGATTCTCTGAGATCTTAACATAGCTATGTTTATCACAATGGATAATGGTGGAATCCATATCATGTCCAAATAAGTCTTCAAGGAGATTACAAATCCACACCGCTTCAAGGACTACCACACATAATTCAATGTACTCTTCTTCTGTGGTACTCAAAGCCACATAAATCAGTTTCTTGCTGCACCAGGAAACCATGGAAAATCCCAAAGTCAAACAAAAACCAGAGGTGTTCTTCCCATCCACTGCGCTCCCTTCCCAATTTGTATCGGCATATCCCTGCAATCACATGTCTACAATGAAGGCATATCTCAGTTCATAACCAAGCATGCCTTACAAATATCTCAACACATGCTTCACTGCTATCCAGTGTGACTGTCTCAACTGACTCATAAAATATCTAAGTACACTCACTGCATAGCATATATTAGGTCTGGTGTTAACAAGATACAACAATGATTCAATCAGTCGTCTGTAAAGATGTGGATCAATCTCTCCTGAATCAGAAGAAGTCTCTCTCATTTTCTTAAGATTCATCACCATCGGTGTAGCCATGGTCTTGCAGTCTATCTTCTCAAATTTCTTCAATATCTCAACTGTGTATTTCCCCTCACTCAACATAATCTCATTAGTCCTCTACCACACTTATAGTCCCAAGAAGTACTGCATCATACCAAGGTCCTTCATCTCGAATTCAGAAGCCAATGCACTCTTGCATTCAACAATAAGACTTTCTGAACCAGTGAGGAATAAGTCATCAACATATAGACCAAAATCAGACACTCGTCACCAACAATGTTGTGGTATAGGTTGGGATCAACAACACTCTTGCTGAATCCCAAACTCATCAAGTATCCATAAATATTCGCATACCAAGAACGAGGTACCTGATTTAGTCCATACATGGATTTCTTCAACCTGTTCACATGAGACTCCTTCTCATGTATCATGAATCCATGTGGTTGCTCGATGTAAACTTCTTCCTCAATATATCCATTGGGAAAGGATGTATTCACATACATCCTATGTAGTCTCCAACCCATGTATGTGGAAAGGAAAATAATCATACAGATGGAAGTGTATTTGGAAACATGAGCAAATGTCTCTTCATAATCTATTCCCTCCACCTGAGAGAATCATCCAGCCACAAATCTTACTTTGTACTTCCTGACACTTCCATCAACTACATGTTTGATCTTATAGGTCCACTTGGAAGTGACTACAAACTTCCATTTTTGTCCCGAAACAATATCCCACACATCATTCTTCTTGATGGATTGATATGCTTTGGTCATAGCATCTTTCCAAACCTGCTGACATGTTTCTTATCCATGACAATAAGGTTGAGTATCAATGATCTGGCTCATAGCTGAAACATAGCTCGAAAATATCTGTGGTCTCTTTCTCTCTCAGAATGTACCACGAGGAGCTGCATGTCCCTGTACCTCCTGCAGAGTCTGTAGAGCCCATGCATGCCTCTTATGGCTTATTGCAATGTCTCTGGCAACATCAACTAGAGCTACGGGATCAACTGGATTAACTGGATTGGTAACTATCTCCCTATGAACTATTGAAGGGGAAGAAAGTATTGTCTCTTCTTTCTTCTTGTTGTCAATCTCCATCTGATATTCTTTGGATCTTTGAAAGGATATATCTTCCTCAAAGGTGACATATTTTCTAACTTTGATTTGTCTTTGACCAGGGAAGTAGATCCGGTATGCCTTTGAAGATTCAATGTACCCCATAAATGTACCCTTTCTTCCTCCTTCAGAGCCTTATAAAGAAACCTTTTGTCCAAAAGTTCTGGTAGCTCTACTTTATTCTCAAATAGTTTGACTTCTTTTGATTCAAGTGACTCCCTCTGAAGTATGAAGGATAAACATCTGTGCTAGAGGAAATTGTGACATCATCCTTTTCCTATGTTGCAATGTTGGAGACATCCCATGCCTTCTCATGTCCTCTACTGCCTCTACAATACTTTACTAAACAAGGAGAAATATGGGCTCCCATACTAGGGATCATGGCTCTTCAATAATGAAATAAGAAATCTGGCCTCCCGTACTAGGATAATAACCAAGAAGGCCTCATGTAGGGATACCAAACAAAATGGCCTCTTGTACTAGGATAATAGCCAACCAAGAAAATTTGGACTCCCATACAAGGGATAATGTTCCAAGTCATGAGGGCTCCCATACCAGGGATAATACCCTTCATTATAAAATGCAAGCTACTATAGAGTAATTATGAAATCACATAAGGAATGTAGTACAAAACTTACCTTAGTCTACAATCACTCTCAATCTTGCTTCTGGTCTTCCTGAGAAATATGAGATAGAGAAGAACTCCTCATCATTCTTGCTTGCATTCCTTGATTGCTTTTGCATTTTCTTTTGATCAACCTTTTTCTTTCCTTTATTCCACAAAGGAAAATTATTCGCATAGTGACAAGGGCTTGATCATAATGGGAACCTTGCACATCACTAGCTTTGACATCACCTATATTTCATTTAGCCTTCTCTTCATTGGTTGTTGTTGTTGGTAGAGTTCCTTCTATCAACTTCAATAGGTGACTCTCTTCTAGAGTGATGTGTAATATTGATTTCCAGGAGTTGAAGTTTCTTGATCCATCAAGCCTATCTTCCACCAAATTTATGTTCCTCATGGCTTGTAGATTCTTCAAAAGCCCTAACGGTTAGGCAAGAAACCCTAACATTTTTCAAGAGGAAGTATCTAGGAGGTTCGTTGGATTTATGAATGCCAAAAAGAAACCCTAGAGAGTCAAAATAACCCCAACAAGATGCAAAAGTACCCCAATGACTTGCAAAAAACCTATAAACTGAAATATGTAGAAACCCTGGAAACGAAAAATCCAAAGTTCTTCAATTTTCAATATGAAAGTTGTAGGTGATGCATTGGAATATGCCATACCTTTAAATTAATAATTTAGGTCCAATTCTCAAGGGAACGTGCTAAAACTAGATTGACAAGGAAAAGGGTAAAGGTTTTTTTTTGCAGTTGCAGCAAGGAGGTGACAACTATCTTGGAAAGGTGTTGGAGTAGCTTCTGCAATGGCTCTTCAAGAACACTGCTTTGATACCATGTTGAATTTTATAATTTTGATTCAATCAAATGTATTTTCTTTTCAATTTATCATTTACTTGAACCATAAACAATGAAACAACACAAAATACAATAGCTGCAGTAAACAAAGATCACAAGAAGAATAACCATGCACATGACACAAAAAGTTATCCTAGGAAAAACCTTCTCAAACAAGGGAAAAAACCAACAATACTTTGCTATATAGTCAAGAGAAGATAAAACTCACACCATAAACCCTAGTGCACACAATAGGGTTTTCTATTACCAAGGAGGCTAGCACATAGAAAGAGTGCGCACTAAATTTCATCTCTCTAAGTGAATGCATTGAGTGAATGAGATGAATGATCCACAATGAGGATCATTCACTAATATATACATGACCTAACACAACAAATAGACATGTCTCTTCATTCGAACAATAGGGAAAACTTGTACAAATCAATAATACAATTAGCATTTTACATAATATAAATTTTCTTTACACAATAGGGCTGAATTGTACCCTTCACAATACAAATTAGGGTTTTACAATAGTCTTACTCTTTGACAATATAGAAAGGGGTCTCACACACATCCTCTAGTGATCTTCCATAGGGGAAAAGTCTACATGTTCTCAACCACAAGGGATGTCACTCTCAAACATATCAACTCAACTAAATCCATAAGAGTGCGAACTGGAGAGCCATCTCAAGTTGACTCAACTAAGTCCATAGGACTATGACAAGAGACTATCTCAAGTCATCTCAACTCATTCTAGAGGACCAAAAAACGAGACCAATACAATTCATCTCAACTCATTCCAGAGGAGTATGACTCACCTATCACATAGGTGTTCTCACAGATCATCTCAACTCTATCAATAGGAGTATGATCTCAAGAATGTCTCATGAAGCTGCAATAATCAATACTAGAGTGCTCTACATTTAAATGTTTTGTTTTCTTTCATCTCTTGTGAATGTAATAGACATGTCTACTAATTGAACAAAAATAAGTCTTTCCTATGAGAAATGGAATGAATGTGTTTTACTATTGAAGTATTGAACTCATACCATGATAGAAAGAACCATCCATATAGCTTAACTGAAAAATAATCATATATATCGATGAAAACCATTAAGTTAAGTTTATTAAGCATTATTAAGTCGATAGGTGGTTTTATTTATTGGATTTAAGTTATTCAACTCTCTTTCTAATGTGTTACAAGCATATCCACTTATATTTATATCTAATGAATTGAACAAAAAATTGTTGCATGACACCTCTAAGATTATAGATTGAGTTAAACATTGTGACTAGTGGCTTTGATAATTGTTGCAGGATCCCTAGACCCCCAGCTGGGAAATTCCACATAAAAGTTATGAATTTGATACAAGTTTACTTAACTCATATGCTTTGCAAATACATATATTAATGTATAATAACAAAAAATATACAGATACAGAATGTAGATGAAAAACCCATGAGAATAAACACATTAATATTAATATAACACATAAAATAACACACAGTAGACACTTTTATTTTAGTGAAAATAAAACCAAATGCATGCATACATTCCATGTTCCTCCCATCCCTAGACCACACTGCTAATAACTCTCATCAGTGGGTCACCCCCGATTTGGAGCTAAATATGCACCTAGGTAAAGATTTATAACTGGTATAGGGTCTCTATAACAACATATAAACTCAGATACATGTTCCAACTCAAACTAATATCCTATAGTCTCTCATCCCCCACATGCATGTCCCATCCTATGAAGTGCACCCCTTATTTTCTCAACAATTCTTTGGCTTCCCCACTTCCCTTATGGGGATTCAACAATAGGCCGGACAAGAAGTCTCAGAGCCTTATAACTATAATTTGGCACCTTTGGAAACCAATTCTCAATATTTCTCTCACCTAGAGAGGATGCTCATGGGCTTGAAAACCCACTTCTTCAATGTCCTGTGGGCCTAACAACCCACCTCTTCAGTCCCACTCCCCCACTAACCATTGTCTTGGTACATGTACAAGTACAAGTAGCATGAATGTACAACTAAAATTTGTATGGAGGTGGTGAGGTGAGAATGAATAATGATGGAATGAATAGTCAAATCTGTTAGGTTTTCAAAAACAATTGTTAGCATTATATTTACCATAACATTTTGATCTTATTTTAACATTCAATAAGCATATACTTAAATACGTAAGTAGTAGATAAACAAGAACAAAAAGACACAAATATTTCTCCTGGGAAAGCCCCAAACTCGACGAGAAAACCAACCAAATTTTCTTATAGAGAATATTTCTAATATCCCAATATAGCCATGAACAAGCTCTATTCACAAGAGAAAAATGAACAACGAAAAAACCCTAATAACAAGTTCTTATCTCTTCTTGTTTTCAAACCCTAGCAAGGGTAGACAACTAAGTAGCACCACACAATCTTAGCGTAACTCTCTAGAGGTAGCGCACAAGAGAAAGCATAAAAAACCACCAAGAATATACTTCCCCAAGTGGGGCGCACTCTCCAAGAGAACTAGAAAATCAAAAATAGTGAAACTGCCACAACTACAGCTACCAGCTCCCTAGTGCACACTACAAAAGGAGAATTGTCTAACTATAAAGTGGAATGATCCATTCATGTATTTATACTAATATGGACAAATTGAATATATATAATGTGTGAGCGTAGTCTCACTTATGTGAGCCCTTGTGGCCTCATTGTTATTGTGTGGTTGATATCTATTTTTTATTTTAAGTTGGTATCAAAGAAAGTATTGAGGAAAGAGCAGGTTTCTTGTTTGTTGCTTCTTGTAGCGATTACGAGGAGAGAATCGATTGTTGTCTAGAAGTGGTTGCTCTATCAATCGACTAATTTATTGGCACACCCAGAGTCTTCTTGGGGTCGATCCGCTATTTCTAATTGTGGGAAGCCAACATGAGAGGCCATGGACTTCCTAGTCTGAATGAGTTGAGAAACAAGAGAAAAATCATTAAAGAAGTTGAGTGATTTGGCAAGGTGCAAATTCTTGTGTGTAGTGAGTGGACATGAGGACTAGCTAGAGCAAACCTAGATGCGGAATTTATTATCTAGATGGGTCACATCTAAACCAATGCACCAATTCAAAAGAAGGATAATCCAAGGAAGAGTCATAGTTGTGTTTTATTGCATGAAGGAATGACTGATTCCAAATAAGGAAATTCAAAAGTGACTATGCTCAAAGAGACATTCATAGATGGTTTGGATGGTTTCTCTGTTGATAACCTTCATTGGATTCTTCTCATTTGATTTTATCCATTTTTTGGTTTTTTTTACTTCTCATTTGAGAAAAATTATGAAGTTGATGGTGAAGATGTTGAATCCCATTGTGGTCAGTCACATGTGGATTATGGTGTTTGTAATGAAGAAACCTCCATTAAGGAAATATATGATGATGAGAAGCCCCGAATGGGATAACACATCGAGTATACCAAACACCTGGAGTGGAGTCGGGACTAGCCTTAAATGCGGCAGGCCAATCCCCCATCCCCTCAACATTAAGGATGGGATCTGGCCCCAACCGCCATTCTCATGACAAGGGACCTCTCTCTCACATGAACATTCCGACGCTGCAAACATTGAAGATGAAAGAGTTAATGGAGGAAGACATCCCGTCGCTCCATCTGCTTTTGAACAGGCCGCACCATGGATTCATCCAGTTTGTTTTCTCCCTGCATCGATGCTACAATTATGAGCTCTGGTGCAATCACCAGACCACCCTCTGCATTTTTTCAATCCAATTTTTCACTCCAATGCCATGATAAAGAGGGAAGCCACATTGTGGCTCTGCCTGGTATACCCTTACCGCATGACATAAGAGGTTTCAAAGGATTGAATGAGATATTTTGATGGCTTGGACCCATCTTGAACACAGAGAAAATGTGGCCAGAATGCTTCCCATGGCATATGTGGAGGAGGTCTTCATGGAGGAGCCAATTTAGGTTTCTCCGGAGCATCTCCTCTTCACTTTGCTCAATAACTGGTAGCCACCAAGCCAACTTCTGGAGGAACACACCATGGTCGCCATTGAGAAGCAACAAGGGAGCAACACAAGAGCAGAGAAATTCTATGAGTTCCCCACCTGCTACATAGAGGAGGAGATACCGAAAGAAGTGGATGCTCATAAGGCCACACTCATAGCTGGACACAACTCGGATGACATGGAGAGCGGTGAGGATGAAGGGGTAGGCATGGAGTAGTAAAGGGAGGTAGTCCCAAGTGAAGCCGAGGAGAACAAGCTGAGAGGCATGACGAGGGAGGGTGGCAAGGTCTTCTCGCCACCTCCCATCTCGTCCATGCATGAACAGTGGCGTGTCTCGCCACCTTTCTTCCACCCGGAGCACTTGAAACTGTTGTTTGATTTGCGAGGCCAGATGGAGAACCAAGTCCACCGTGTCCTCCTCATGAGACAACAACTGGATATGATTTATGACGCCTTCCCCAATGCGCCAATAGGGAAGATATGCCCAACTTGTGCGCAACCGTTCATGATGCCAGCTAGGGGAGGAGAACAAGATGACGAGGCTGACATGGCCACTAGGTAATTTCTATGGTTATGATTTTGTTTTGTTTAGTTTTATTCCTCAAGGTTATGATTATGATTCTAGTTGCATACTGTAAAAATTATAGACACAGTTCAGACTATGGAACACCATCCGTCCTAGTTTCCTACGGGCATGACAGATGGAGAACCGCCCACTTTTGACAAGGATAACAATAGCTGCTAGATGTTCCATTTTCCGCTAAATCGATGGTACAACTGGAAGCCTCAACATAGATGTATATTTTGTTTCCACTTAATATAGCAGGAAACACCTCTTTTTAACTTAAAAAATTTAAATATATGATGATGAGAGCATGTTTTTTGATGAAGAAAATTCTTCAGAAGAAGAATGGCTATCGATTATGAAGGAGAAAAGTGTTATTGATGATTTTTTGAATGGAAAGGAAACCCTACTTGGAACAATAAGCTAAGTGGAATTTAAACAAGAAGATCCAACATGATTTATTGCTAAAGAATATGATGAAGAAGAAGGCCTCACTGAGGAGGATGAGTTTGTAGATAAAGAACATGTAGTCTTGCACTCAATCATAGTTCCAGATAATGTTGATGAAGAATTAAAGTTTATTGAAAATTCATATTGTGATGAATGCACACAAACAATATATTATGATGCAAAGATTAAATTCATTGAAAATTGGATAAACAAACCATATTATGCTAAGGATTAAGGGTCATTGAAGAAGAATAAAATTGCATTACAGATATAGAAATTGAGTCAATTTATGATGAAAGCCCAATGGTTATTGGAGAAGAAGATATTGAAATCGAAGAAATTTCTATGAAGTGGAGACCAGAAGAAATCCATTTCTTTTATGAACTTATGTTGCATAAAATTGATGATCAAAAGCTCAATAGTGAAGAGAAAACAACAAAGAATGATATGTGGCAGCTATTCACATACAAATAGTTTTTCGAAGAAAAAGTTGAAGAGGACAAGCATGGACAATCTGAAATAATTTTTAGATTGACGACAAACACCCCAACAACAAGATTAATGATTTGTTTAGAAATTGTCGGAAGAACCACGGTGTTTTTTTTTTGATAGCTTGTTGATGTTTCAGATCCACAATAGGATCCATCTTGTTTTTCCTCAGTATTTTTTGTCCTGAAGATGGATCCTGTTGTGGATCCGAAACGTCGACAGCTATAAAAAAAAAAAAAAAAAAAACACTGTGGTTCTTCCGACAATTTCTAAACAAATCTCTCACCACAAAAATCTAAATGATAAGATTAAGGATAAGAATCTGAAACATGGAATTTTTCTGAAACATGGAATTTTCAACAAAAGAGGAATTCTTAAATTGAAAATGCATAGAGGGTTCAGATGGAAAAGGAGGAAGAGAAAAACTTGCTCATACAAGGAGTTGAAACAAATTTTAAGGTTATGTTTGAATTGTCCTTTGTAATGTTTTTAAGCCTAGATGAGACTAAGACCGACATACATGTTAGATATTGACATAGTATTAGATACATTTCTCCATTAAGGGGGAGTGTTGAAGAATAATGGAGAAATGCCATAGTTAGGAAATTGTTAGAACACATTTCTATTGTACGCTAGATTAGTGTTTGAGTGGTTTTCATATCCAAAAATTCTTGAGGTTGTTAGAGGCTATGCTAGCCTATAAATTTGTATGCAATTTATCAAATTCCATATATAGAATGTGTGAGCATAGTCTCACTTCTGTGAGTCTAGGATCCGTGTTATTACGTGGTTGATCTCTATTTCTGATTTTAAGTAATGTTTGCAATGTTGATAGATTTGATACCTCTTGGCACAAAAAGTTAATATGGATCTATCCTAGTTTGTTATACAATTATCTTACTTTTTTTATTCCATATAAAAAATATGGTAGTAACATATGAATTAAATTAAATGATATATGATAATAAAAGAAATTAAGTGGAAAAACTTATCATAATTCACTTGTTAGTACAAAAAGATGATATTTATCACTAATTGTTATTTTATGAAAAATCATATAAACATAAGTATAAAAGAACTCTTAAGTTGCTAGAAAGATTGTTGGATTATAGTATGCTTATATTTTTACCCATGATATAATTTCCAAATTAGAAAAGAAAACAGAAGTATAAATACACTTTTAAGTTGCAATAAAGATCGTTGATCTTAACAAGATTATAATAGCCATATTTTTGATTTATTTTTTCAAATATGGAAAAGGAAGGACAATGCGCACCAAAGGAAAGAGGTCTGGATGTTAGCAAAAGATGAAGTTATGGAATAATACATAGAAGAAACTATTCCAGTGAACCAAGAAAGTTTCTTCAACACACATAAAATTTTTGACTCACCCAAAGTGAATCTTGGTTGTTCGTCTTAATATCCAAGTGATCCAGGCTATTGATTTTCCAAATTTCATAGTCTCCATGAAAACATGAAATTCAACCTCCCAAGCCAACTTTTAACTCTGCAACTTGCAGATCGATGTCATTAATAATCTCTTCAACCATTCTAAGTGCAATTTCGACCTAAATTTTCTTAGAAATTTGGGGATTTCATTATGATTTTATAATTTTCCTCAATTTCGATAAAGATCAAACTTTGCAACAATGAATTTACCAAATTTGCACTAGTATTTGGCCCAAATGGGTCTGATGTTGAAACAAAATCTTTGATACCAATTTTTGATGTACCCAACCAAGGTTGGGCCATGCTAATATCAAATTGACTAATGCATTGATTAAAATGCGGAAAATACGTATATAATCACACATAAACATGATATTATCATTAATTATGAAGATCTCATGAATGCAAACGTAAAACATGCTAAAGAATAATTAAACACACACAACAACATTCATGCATATAAATTACAAGGTAAATGTAGCATTATATCACAATATTAAATAATAAATATCATAGTGACCAAACAAATTGTATTTTTAAAATGTTTTACACAATCGACTCCAGGTGAAGGACATTCCTCCCAACTGTAGGCTCTTCTACACCAATTCTCTCTCAAATAAGCTACATTTGAGTTGGGGCTATGAGTCCATAAGGATGGACAAACTCATATGGGTGTCTACAATCCACTACAACAACTCAAATACCCACTAAAAAATAGTGACATGACTCCTACAACAATTCCAACTTCCCATCTCTCTTCCCCATTAGTTTTCACACCCTAAGAGATGAGATTTCCTTCTTTGCAATATAGTCCCTCAAATAGCCTCCATCCCCTCCAGAGCACTATTATGGACCTTCCAAGAATCTCTCTACTGGGGGCTCCATGAAATCGAACTACAATAGGAGTGCTCACACAAAATTTGCGAATGATATTGGTTAATTTCTTCAATAGGAATCACTCACAAGCATACCAACCTTATTCTCATCATAATTACCAACTTCAACAAATAGTTTTCAATACCCACTATGGATGGCCACTCTTTTTCGACACTTGGCTATGTTTTTCCTCCCTTCTTGCTAACTATAAAAACTTGCCTTTCTTTGTACTTGAATTCCCTTCCTCTCCCACACTTTATTGACTAGATCATACTTTCCCCATTCTTGCTTGTACTTAGCCCATGTTATCATAACTAGGTCAGTTGACTCCCTCACCCAACCTCTTACATCAATTCAGTGATTGAGTGTCTATTAATTCAAAGGGAGGATGAGATGGTAATGATACATTAAATTAGGAAAATAACATGGGTTTTTCCCTTGGACCCCCCTTTATCCCCCTTTCTTTTGGAATCATAGCCCCTCCATCGTTACTATCCATCTCTTATCACAAATAGCTATGTGTAATTATTAATAATTAATTATACAATTACATAGCTTGGCCTTGACCATATTGATCAATACATTCTCTCAATACATGCCTTTGAACATATTAATCAATACATTCTCTCTAATCTTGTCCTCATAAATTTGGTAAGAAAATGTGCCTTATCTTCTTCCAATTCTTGCAACATCCTCAATCAATGCATTTTATATGCTTGTTGCTAACTCTTCTACAATATATATATATATATATATATATATATATATATATATATAAGTTAATGTCTACACCCAAATTTTATTTTTCAAATAAAATTTTCATGGAATAACTTAATAAAAGTTTTATTTATTGGAGAATCCAATTTTACTTTAGCATCTATGAAACCACCCTTAATATTTAATAATAATTTAATGAAATTGGGCAATGGAAAATATCTACTTTAACAATTAAAGAAAAGTGTTTTCAATTATTAATTAAAAAATAAAAAAATAAAAAATATTTTAAATGAAAGTGATTTATTATGGGGAAAGAGACTTTTTACATCCCAATATGATGGAGATGTGTAATTCCTTCCATGCTAAACATGGAGTTGACACCACTTATATTAAAAAAAAAATTGTGAATTTTTTTTTTCAATATGAACCATAAATAAAATATTCCAAAGTCCACCTTAAATAAAATAATTTTATATCAACTTTATATATAAAAATACATTTAAAAAAATAATAATAATGAAAAGATATTTCAATAAAATATTTCAATGTCTTATTTATAATTATATATATACTTCTCAAAGCACCATAGTTGGATGAAAGGAAAATATTGTGGAAAATAGGATTAAAGATGAAAAACACATTCTCTTAGAATGTCTTGCTTAAATACCAATATTAGACCCCAATTTAAAAATATTTTCCACAATATTTTAACCTTCTTCCTAACCTTTTAAATCATCAAAAGTATGGTTTTCTTGAAAGGTTTCTCCCAATGTTATTTTAGCACATAAATCCAAGTATCATGTGCATTCTCTCTCTCTATATAAAGAGCTAGTGCATCTTAACTCAGATCTTTGGATCTATCATGCTACAAGAGTGATCAAGTCCCTCAAGCTCAAAACTGTTTTTAAATTAAAGAAAAAACTTGAGGAAAGGTTTGTAACTTTGATAGATTTGATACCTCTAAACTCAAGGAATTAAGATGGATGTACCCTAGTTTGTTATATAATTAGATTTTTCCTTTTTCTTTTCATATAAAAAGCATGAGATTAAGATACAAATTAAACTAAATAATATATAATAATAAAAAAAATTAAATGAAAAACCTAACATAGTTTGTTTGTTAATAGACAAAGATGATAGTTATTATTGGTTGGTTGTTATTTGAGAATGATAGTTGATCATCATTTTTCATGAAAAACTATGTCATCTTAAATAATTCATAGGTGGTTCCAAAAATGCATGGATTTCAATGCCAAACACAAACTTTTATCTAATTAAAAACATTTTAATTTTTTTCTTTAAAAGTAGACCTGGTTAACTCTAGAAAAAGTAGTATCTGCTAATTAACTCTAGAAAAAGTAGGCTAATTATAGAGTCGGTTAACTCTAAAGAAAAAACTTATCATAATTTAATTGTTAGTGGGCAAAGATGATAATTATTAAGAATAGAAGTTATCTATCATTTTTTAAGAAAAACTATGCAACCTTAAATAATTACTAGATGGTTAGTAAAAAAAAATGAACTTTTTACTAATTAAAATCATTTTAAAAAGTTTCTATCAGAACCAAAATATTGTTTCAACCTAAACTAAATAGTTTCCATTATGAGTTATTGCGTGCCTAGTTACAGACCCGGTTAACTCTATAAAAGGTAGCGTCGGCCAATTATAGAGCCGGTTAACTCCATAGAAAAAATAAAGATTATTGTAGCATCGCATCCGTAGAGATACTGGTTCTATAGACAAATTCGGTCTTAGTCAATATTAAATTCGGTTTTGAACACAAAAAGAAAATTCTAAAGCTTTCTTAAGGTTCTATAGACAAATTCGGTCTTAGTCAATATTAATCATCATCATCAACAACATATATATAATTTTCACTAATAAATATTTATTTATATATATATATATATATAATTCATAATAATTACTTTAATTTATTATATAATTATTTTTTTAATATATTTATTAAATTCATTAACGCAAAAATAAAAGAAATAGTTTTTCCTATGTAAAAATATGCATGCTGGTGGAATTGGAGAAGGGACTACCAGAGACTTTGCAAATCAATATTAATGAATAGAGCCATCATTTGATCCATATAATCCATATATTGAGCCATCAATATATGAATTAAATGAATTAAATAACATATGATATTTTTTAAGGTGGCATTGTAAGTTAGTTGTTAATCAACAATAAATAAATAATAAAGATAGTTATTACTAATTGCTATATTTGAGAATGCAACGTGATTATCATTATTTAAGAAAACAAAACCATTTTTAAATCTCCAAAATATTATTATATGATTAATCAAACTCCAAATTAACTCTAAAAATAATAACAAAATAATAACTATTAGGTCAAGGGGGTCATCACTTTAAGTTGTCATGTTCCTAGGAATAACGTTCACCCTCCTTTTTTTTTAATAACTTAATAACACTTTATAATAATACAACATTACAACTTAGGGTTTTATCCTTTTAATTCTCCATTAACACTTTAACCTTAGCCTCTAGAACTAGGTACAATATTTTCTGCACTTATTGTCCTTTTCTCAACCTACATGGTCCTCACCTACTCATAATTTCTTCATTACATCAATTAGACGAAGATATTTATATCCATGTGATCATTTTACCCTCCAACTTAGTCATATGCTAAAGTGAATCTTAGCTAAAAGTTGTCATATCTTAAAATATCACAACAAGACTAGAAGGTCATTCCACATATCATTCTTGCTAAACTTTACCTGACTTTTGCATTAGGATCACAAGGTTTCTTGTAACATCTTCTTCATCCCGTCTCTTGTCCTAGGTCATAAGGTTTGTACTTTCACCTTCACTATTTCCCTGACTCACAAGATTGTTTGATTCTCCAAATCTCCTTGGCTAGCTTCAAGGTGGCGACTTAAGGCCTCTCATTGGAGAATGTTTCTTAATGTTTCTATTTTCAATGTTTTCAACACTCCCTCTCAACGAGGGAGACATTCTCTACAAATACTATCTTGTCTCTTAGGTGCACACACTATTTTAATGGAAATGTTTTGGTTAGGATATCTGCTACCCCCTCATTTGTTTCTATCTATTGTATCTTGATTAATTTTCTTTGGACCATGTCTCTGATATAATGGTATCTCATGTTAATATGCTTTGACCTATTGTGAAATAACATATTTTCTACAATATTCAAGCAACTTTGATTATCACAATGTATAATTGTAGTCTCTATCTTATCACCGAATAACCCAGAAATCAACTTTTTGAGCCATATTGCTTCCCTACTAGCTTCACTAGACAAAACATACTCACTTTAGTTATGCTTTGAGTGATAGATCATTGTTTTTGGCTCGACCATGAAATCATAGTTGATCCTAGACTGAAGTAGTAGCGTGAAGTATTTTTCTTGTCCATTAGGCTTCTAACCCAGTCATAATCTAAATAATAGTGCAAAAATATACCACCATTGGATGTATACCTTAGATCACAAGTAATGGTTCCCTAGAGATATCTCAAAATATGTTTAGCTAGGACACCCAGTGTTTGTGTCTTGGTTCATCCATAAACTGGTTCAATGTGTTGTCTACATATAAAATAATAGGCCTTATGTGAATCACATACATATTGACCCAATAAGTTGTCTATACATGATGGGGTCTACCAAATCTCACCCTATATCTGAATCATGTAGCTTCTTTAAGTTTTTAATCATGGGTGTTGTCATAGATTTTCATTCTATCATTCCAAACCTTTTCAATATATCGACTGTATACTTTCCTTGTGTTGTTGATTCATGAGACATTCTCTAGGTCGTTCTCCTCTAGAATGAGTTGAGACGATTTGTGAGAGATCCTATGTGATGGGTGTGTCATAATCCTCTACATTGACTTGAGATGACGTGTGGTCTCCTGTCATTCTCCTTTGGACTAAGTTGAGATGAATTGAGATGGTCTCCTATTAGACTCCTATTGACTTAGCTGATTCGACTTGATATGGTTCTCCAGATGGTACTCCTATGGACTTAGTTGAGTTAATATGTTGAGAATGACGTCCCTGTAGGTGAGAAAAAATGGACGTGTCCCTAGTGGCTGAGCACTAGAGGATGTGTGGATCCCTTGCTATATTGTTTGAAAGTAACATTTGTTGTAACCCTAATTTGTATTGTGAAAGGGTACAAGTCGACCCCACCATGTAAAAGATAATTTATATTGGGTAAAGATTAATTATATTTTTGAGTTGTACAAGTCGTCCCTATTGTGCCAATAGACACGCCTATTGTTGTGTTAGGTCTTGTATATATAAGTGAGTAGATACCCATTGTGGATCACTCACACACAGTTCATTTCAACCTTCTCTCAAGTTAACTGTACGGCTGAAGTGCACACTTCTCTTAGGCACACGTTTCTAGCTCAAAGAAGAACCTTCTTGTGTTCTCTAGGGTTTATGGTGTGTGGGATCTTCTCTTGACTCTATAGAAAAGGAATGTTGTTTTTTTACCTTGATTGGGAATATTTTTCCCAAGATAAACTCTTGTGTTCTTGTGCATGGTTATTCTTCTTGTGATATTGGTTACTGCAGCTATCGTATATGGTATTGATGCATTGTTTATGGTTCAAGTTCATGCTAAATTGAGTGAAACTACATTTTCTTGAGCGAAGAATTAAAATTCAACATGGTATCAGAGCAGAGTTCATGAAGAGCCATTGCACAAGACAACCATAACCTTCTTGTTGCAACTGCAAAAATGACCCTCTTTCTTTTTCTAGTTTTTGCACCTTCCACTTGAACGTTGGGGATAAATTTTGCATAGGTGTGTACGTACTCCTTCAACACACCTCTTACAACTCTCAGATTTCAATTTATAGATTTTATTTTTATTTTTGGCCTTTAGGGATTTTAGGGTTTCTGCATAATTTCGGCCTTTAGTGTTTCTACAACTCATTGAAGGATTTTTGCAACTCACCTGGGTTATTTTGAATTTCAAAGGCTTATTGTTGCCATTCATAAGTCCAATGAAACCTAGAGTTTGTAGCCTATCCTAGCCATTAGGTTTTCTATCCTAGTCATTAGGGTTTGTGAAGAATCTACAAGCCATGATGAAAAACAAATGGTGGAAGATAGGCTTGATGGATCAAGCAACTTCAACTCTTGGAAATCAAGACTACAAATCACTCTAGAAGAGAATGATATATTTAGGTTTATGGAAAATACTCTACCAACAACAACAACCGATGAAGAGAAGGTTGATTGGAAGGTAGACAATGTCAATGCATGGAAGACAATCATCTATTCATGAAGAGATCATCTACTACCTTGTATTGCTACCTTGAAGACAAATTATTATATGTATGATGCATTGAATAAGATGTTTGAGAGAAACAACACAAACAAAGCCCTTACATTGAAGCACCAACTTAAAAATATCAAGATGACAAAATATGACACCATTGCCACCTTCTTCATGAGGATCTCAGAGATCAGAGATAAACTAGGTGCCATTAGAGAAACCATAACAGACAGATAACTTGTCATGACTAATCTAAATTCTCTTCCAAGAAATTGGGAGTCATTTCTTCAAAAGTATCAATGGAAGAGTAGATATACATGAGTTTGATAATTTATGTAGAGACTACACTTAGGAGGAAACCAAACTTATATCCAGATTAGTGAAAGACTCCGATCATGATGAAAATCAAGATCTTGCTTCCCATGCAAAGAGAGGAAGAAGAGATAGAAGAAGTTTCAACAAATAATTCAAACACAAGAAAACTTCAGCAACTCCAGGTCATGAATATAGAAAAGTCAATTCAAAGATTCAGTGTTTCAGAAGCGACAAGTATGGACACATTGCAAGATATTTCCCTACCAGGAAGAAAGGAAGACAACTTGCATCCACTACTGATGTTGATCCAGAACCACATCATAGATATGAAGACATAAAATATGAATCATTCTTCTTCATATCAACACTCTGAGGTATGGTTCCTACAGATAGTGACATTTGGTTAATTGATAGTGGTTCTTCTAGACACATGACTAGATACAGAGAACAACTTACATACCTTGTTGAGAAAGATTCTCGTATACATGTTGTACTTGGTGATAATTCCATATATACTGTGAAAGGAGTTGGAACTTCTACTTTCCAACTAAGATTCTGACATACGACTTCAATTAAGTGAGGTACTATATGTACCTGGGATTAAGAGGAACCTTGTCTCTATTTCTAACTTAGAGGATTAAGGCTATAAGGTTACATTCTCTGAAGGAAAATTTCTTTCATGGCACAAGAACTCACATAAGGATTTTGCCTAGGTGATTGGTGTTCGAGAAAACAGTTTGAATAGATTGATTGTTTGACCACTCCAATCCCTGTTACAAGACACTATCATCTTGAGTGAGATATGACATATGAGACTTTCTCATTTACATTACAGATCCCTTTCCTCTCTGGGGAATATGGTAACAAGCCTTCCAGAGATACATGTTCAACATAATGGAATTTGCATAGGTTGTGCTCTTGGAAATAATATCAAGGGGTCCTTCTTAAGCAGTGACAATAGATCCAGGGGGATATTGAACTTGATACATACAGATGTTTGTGGAACCATGACTGTTTCTTCCCTGAACGGATATTTTAAATATGTTCTCTTAATCGATGATCACTCTTGGAAGACGTGGATTTAATTCTTGAAAACCTAGGATGGAGTCCTTGCAAGATTTCAAGAGTTTAAATATCAGGTTGAGAACCTGATCGGGAGGAGGATCAAGCTGTTGAGATCAAATAATGGAGAAGAGTACACCTCCATGGATTTCAGTGAAGGCATAATGGTTAATAACATGTGTTTCCTCTTAAAAGGTCACAGGTTCATATCTAGAGGGGGGTAGGGCATGTATACCTTCGTATAATTTACCAGTCAAATCGCTGGGCGAAGGGGGGTCCCTTGTCTCATAAACAAGGGGGTCTCATACACCAATTTGGTGTGCTGGCTTGGCCGTGACCTTAAAAATAGATTATTATTATTATTGTTATTGAGGAAGGGATCAAGAGGGAGTACATCATTCTTTATAACCCTTAGCATAATGGGGTTGTAGAGAGGAATAACATAACCATTATTGAGGCAACCAAAGTGATGGTACATGATCAGAATCTACCTATGATTGTTTTTGAAAATCCATCCATGAAAGAAGTGTATGTTCAGAATAGGAGTCCTCATCAAATTCTGAAGAACATGAATCTCGAAGAATATTTCACCAGAGTGAAGCTTGAGGTTGGACACTTCAATATATTTGGGTGTCCAATATACTTTCATGTACCCAAGGAGAAGAGGACCAAGCTAGGCCCTTTAGGAAAAAGGGGTACATTCATGGGGTGCAATGAATCTATGAAGGCATATTAGATGTACATCCTTGGTCAGAGACATGTCAAGGTTATTAGAGATGTCACGTTTGAGGAAGATATAGACTTTTGAAGATCCAAAGAATCTCAGATGGATACTGACAATGAGAAGAATGAAGAGATAAAATATTCTCCCCTTCAGTAGTTCATAGAGAGACAATTATTGATCCAATTGATCTCGTAGCTCCAGTTGATGTTCCAGGAGACATTGCAGTAGACCATAAGAGGCCTTCTTGGGATCTAGAGACTCTGCAAGAGGCAGAGGGACATGCAACTCCTCATGGTACATTATGAGAAAGCAAGATACCATAGATATTTTCGATCTATATTTCATCTATGAGCCACATCATTGATATTGAGCCTTATTTTCATGGAGAAGCAACATGTCAGTAGGTTTGGCAAGATGCAATGGCCAAGGAGTATTAGTCCATCATAAAGAATGATGTGTGTGATATTGTTACGATACCGAAAGGTAAGTCTGTAGTGACTTCCAAGTGGATCTATAAGATCGAACATGGAGCCGATGGAAGTTTTGATAAGTAGAAAGCGAGATTTGTGGCTAGAGGATTCTATCAAGTGAAGGGAATAGATTATTAGGAGACATTTTCTTCTCTTTCTCGATACACTTCCATCCATACGATTATTTCCCTAGATGCATCCATGGGTTGGAAACTACATTAGATGGATGTAAATATTGTTAGAATATAATGTATGTGCTCGTTTTACCATTGATAATATCACTATTTTCACCCAACCATAGGCCGAAGCCACCCTACGAGCACCTTAACCTTGATAGAGAATCACTCTGGAAGAAAACCCTAGGCTAGATAGCCAAACAAAGGGTATCTCTACTTTCCCCAAAGATAGCGCACCAACAAGAGATGATCAAATAGTGAAAACCCCAACCAAGAGATAGTCCAAGCCAAACGTGATCTACTAGTTGCAGTAGCTGCAATGGAATCTCTACTCCAAACCTGCGCACAAAACTAGGCACTATAGTGCGAACAAGTGTTGCTCTGCAATTCTGAGACTGCTTGCCAGAATGAAGACTGGTCTCCTGTGTTTATAGTAATTTTGGCTAATTGCCTGGGCTGACTTCTCATTCTGGGTATCTGTCTGTTCAATATATATTATTTCTTCTGGTTGAATTCTTCTCTTGGAGGCTAATAACCTAATACAAGTTAGCTTCTTGAGTCAAAATGTATTCTAGGGCTATTATCCAACTCATTAGGGTTTCTTCTTACTTCCCAGAGTATTCTATTCTCGTCAGATTTACACGTGGAGGTAAATACCTCTCATAGATACTATAATATCAACACTCCCTCCTATCTAGGGAGGTATTACAGACAATGGTCTTGAACACAAAACATACCATTCACCTGGTAGCATCAAGTTACATAGTTGTATAGACTATCTCATGACTAGACCATGAACACCATCATCACCATCAGTGTCATCAACTTCTTTATCTCTCGGAACCATACTCTATCTGAGTAATCAAACATGATGCTCACTCCATAGAGTGACACAAGAACCATTCTTCTAATCTAGAAGAATAAATGTTCTAAACCATTTTCTGTCTGGGAAATATCTGTTCATTGATCATCCATCTAGATGATAATCACTTTCAACACTGTTGATAGTCTTCAAGTCAATTGGAACAATATCATTCAATAGAACACAACCGTGTCTATCCATAGTAGTTCACAACTACAATCTAGTGGTATACTACCACACCAAGTATCACACAAATACTTGATCAAAAAGTGGAACACATCCACCATATTAGTATACATCTACTGTTTAGAAACATACGGTCTTCATAACAATCATTTGATATCAACCTACACAGAAAAAATGTTATGATATAAAATGAATCATCTGGGCCATTATTCCACTAACATCTGTGAGGTCTCGGAAGAGTATCTTCCCTCAAAAAGGTAAGACATCAATGATGAGCTATATGGACTATTATTCTCAAGCAAGGAAGAATAACTGTCCTGATTTATGAGACTGGACCATTCCCCACCCTGGGCCATTCCTCCGACACTAAACAAAGTGTAACCTGGAGAGAATGATTTTCCCTAAGGAATGTATGTCCCTGATTGATGAACCTGGACCATTCCCCACCTTGGGCCATTCTTCCGGCACTAAACAAAGTGAAACCTAGAGAGAATGAATCCGTTGTAAGGAATGACTGTCTAGATCATTTCCAAAGGAAATGACTATCCTGCACCAACCTCCAAAATGTACCATTCCCCGTGTTAACCACAATGGGAAATCATTGTTCGGCAAGGCGGGCCAATCTTCTTGAGTAACTCTCAAGAAGAGAGACTGCCCTAGACCACTTCCCATTTTAACCACAATGGGAAATTGTTGTCTATGGTACATGAACAATCTGGACCATTTTCCGAACTAGAAAATGTATGTCCGTCAAAAATCTAAATCCACTTTCCGAACTGGAAAGAAACTTCTCATCCTTGACCATTTTTTGAACTAAAAAATGTCTGTCCATCAATCAATAACACATCATTGCTCCCTCCCAACCTGGGAGTCATCTCTCTTCCTTTTTCAATAAGGAAGTCTTCTCCACGAGCTCCAGCTTGAGTACGCAAAATCTTTCCTCTTGGACAGAAGATTTACCAAAATGTTTTCTTATCTTCTCATCTGTGGAGATATGTATTGGAAAACTACTTTCTCCTTTCTGGACTTCATCACAGATAATGCAATTCTTGATTTCTAATTTACTTCGGTCTGGAACACTAGTTTTCTCTGAAGGCTTCATGTAGCTTTAATCAATAAAGTATATCATTGTTGGAAAAATGGAACATATCCATGTGGCACTTCTTCTGTCATCATGAGATATGATCTTCTGAGTAATCATCTTGATACAATATCTTTGTTATAGAAAATCTTCACCACGCTTCTGCTGTGCATTGGAGGTTATCCACCAAGTTATCTTCTTCCATTTGCATAAAAGTGTCTCTTTCTGGTATGCTTCAAAGTATTGAGCTTGTTCTTCATACACTCTTTGTTAAATTTATCTAGAGAACAGTCTTTTCATTCATTTGATGTAGAATTCCAACCCATGGATATTACAAATGATATAAAGACTCATGTAGAGGTATGTCTAGTTTATTGGAACAAGTAATCATCATAGTCTTCTCCCTCCATCTAGGATAACCTCTAGTTCTGGAACTTGCAATGCTTGCATATATACACTGTTCTTCATCACAACTTTCAGTTCCTCTGCTTGATTGATTTTAGTGAGTTCATATCAGGCTGGTAATCTTGTGATTCTCGATACAATGACTAGTTTTTCTGACTTTTCTTTCTTGGAATCTTCATGTTCTTCCTCATGTTTTTATTTATCTCTCTTGGGTCCATGGAGTTTCTTATATATTCCATTCCCTAAATATTCCACTTCCTCCTTTCATCATAGGATCAAATATGTGGATGGACAACCAGGGATACTTTAAGGCTTGTCTTTGAAGAAGACTTCTTCTAAGGTTGAACTGAACACGCACTGCCTTTCATGGCTGCTACCATGGATATATACTTCATCATCTTCAATGGATCATAGGATTATCTCCCTCTTAATCCTTGCTTCATGTATGAATGCATGCTCTTCCCTTTGGTGAAATATAATCGGATCCCTCCAACTAGGAGAGTCCATGCTTCCATCTGCATCCTTATTCCCTTCTGCAAAGTGTTATAAGTCTTTCTCCAATTTCCTCTTGATTGCTGACTTCTTTCTGTCTTTGCTTCTTCTAAGTCTCTTCAGGATTGATTCTGATTTCATCTTATCTTGTAATAGCTTCCACATGATTTGTTTGATGTATTTCATCCTTTCATGTGTATTATCTGACTTGTATAATGATAACAATCCTTGTCTTGTTGTTCTTCCATAAGTATAGTTCTTCTTGGAACATATTATCTTCTAAGAGATATATATACAAGATATGCAAACAAGATATGTACAAGAAGTATTGTTACCTTGTCTTTATAAGAAGAAGTTTGTCTTATCCTTCTTGGTATTCTTAGTAGGTTCCTTTTTTTCGGCAATTGATGCTTCATGCGTTCCCTTCATTTGCTTTATCTTGGGACAATGATTCTTGTAGTGGCCATACTTTTGACAGTTGCAGCATTATATTTCTGAAATATCTTTCTCTTGATTTTGCTTCCTCCTTGAACCAAACTTCCTTTTGTTCCTGAAATTCTTTAATCTTGCCATCAAGGCTTGATCATCGTACTTCTTTTGAGGTTTCTCTTTTGCATTGATCCTTGATTCTTCTTGAGCACAACAAGTCCAAAGTTCTTCAAATGTAGGATACTCCTTCTGTGTGTTCATGCTTGCGGAAAATGCATCCCATGTCTTGGGAAAACCATTGAGTACTATGTTTACCAATTCCTTCTCTGAAATGATCTCTTCAATAGCTTGTAGTTGATCTCTTAACTGAGACATTTTCACAAAGTATGATGTTATGTTGTCATCATCATTCATCTTCATGTCACAGAGCTCATTCTTTAGACTCATTACTTTTCCAATGTTTCTGACTGAGAAGAGGTTTGTTAGGGCATCGTACATCTTCTTTGATGAGTCAAGATGGGAGATATAGGGTATCAAGTGGTATTTTATAGAGTCCACTATGATACTCATGGAATTTATATCACCATCTTTGAACTTCTCCATAACTTCAACGTTCTGCGGTTCCTTCTCTTTTCCTTCTTCAAACTCTGGTTCCACGATCTTTGCTTTCATGATATCCAACACTTTATTATTGGCAAGGATGAGTTCAATCCTTGTCTTCCACGCTCTGAAGTTAGAAGCTCCATCTAACTTGTTTTCTGACTTCATAGATTAAGTCATGGATGCTTTGACTTGGTCAACCCTAGATTTCACCAAAGACTCAAACTTGACGTCTTGGCTTGCTGAGAGTACTAGGAGATGCACTAGGCTAGGGCACACTGGTCTATCCAGAAATTAGGTCAATCCCTTCACTTAAGGTGCCTCAACAAGAGGGTTAGGCTTTCCACAACTGCACCTTCTAGTAACCCTAGAGATAGTGCTTTGGTGACTGCTCCTACTAGAAACCCTAGAGACAACTCTTCAACGAGCTTAATATCCTTATGTCTATGCTCCCTTCCAATGGTTAGAATGAATGATGGAGTTGTGGGCCCATAACTTGTTATAATATAATGGATGTGATCATTTCACCATTGACAATATCGCTATTGTCACCCAACCATAGGCTGAAGCCACCCTCCGAGCACCTTAATCTTGACAGAGAATCACTTTCGAAGCAAACCCTAGGCTAGATATCCAAACAAAGGGTAGCGCTCCTTTCCCAAAGGATAGCACACCAACAAGAGATGATCAGATAGTCCAAACCCTAACCAAGAGATAGTCCAAGCCAAACATGATCTACTAGTTGCAGTAGCTGCAATGGCAGCTCTCCTCCAAATCTGCGCACAAAACTAGGCACTACAATGTGCACAAGTGTTTCTCTACAATTCTGAGACTGCCTGCCAAAATGAAGACTGGCCTCCTATATTTATAGTAATTCTGGCTAACTGCCTGGGTCGACTTCTCATTCTAGGTATCTGTCTATTCAGTATATATTATTTCTTCTAGCTAACTTCTTCTCTTGGAGGCTAATAACCTAAAACAAGTTATCTTCTGGAGTCGACATGTAATATAGGGTTATTAACCAACTCATTAGGGTTTCTTCTTGCTTCCCGAAGTATTATATTCTTTTCAGGTTTACACGTGGAGGTAAATACCTCCCACAACTAACATAATATCAACAAAGACAACCTTTATCATTGGATATATTAAGGAAGAAGTTTACATTGAGCAGCCAAATGGATTCATGATACATGACCAGAAGTCTCATGTGTGTAGGTTGAAGAAATCCATGTATGGACTAAAGCAGGCACCTCATACTTGGTATGAGAATATTGATGGATACTTGATGAGTTTTGGCTTCAATAAGAGTGTTGCAGATCCCAACCTATACTACCATATTGTTGGTAATGAGTTCCTGGTTTTTGTCCTATATGTTGATGACTTATTCCTCACCAGTTTAGAAATTCTTATTGTTGAATGGAAGCATGCAATGACTTATGAATTTGAGATGAAGGACCTTGGTATGATTCACTACCTCTTGGGACTAGCACTATGGCAAATGACTAGTAATATTTTCCCAAGTCAATGAAAATATACAGTTGAGATATTGAATAAATTTGAGATGACAGACTAGAAATCCATGCCTGCACCAATGGTGATGAATCTGAAGAAAATGAATGAGGATTCTTCTGATTCAGACGATATTGATCCACATATTTGCAGACAATTGATTGGATCATTGATGAATCTAGTCAACACAAGACCTCATATATGCTATGTAGTGAGTGTACTCATCCAATTTATGAGTCAGTCGAGACAGACACACTGGATAGTAGAGAAACATGTGTTGATATCTCTACGACACATAGTTGGTTATGGCCTGAGATATGCCTCGGGTGTAGACATGATATTGTAGGGATATGCCGATGCAGATTGGGCAGGGAGCATAGTGGATTGGAAGAGCACATCTAGTTTTTGTTTTACTTTTGGGTCTTCCATGGTTTCTTGGTGTAGCAAGAAACATACTTCTATGGCTTTGAGTACCACAGAAGCATAGTAAATTTCATTATATGTGGCTTTTTGTGAAGCAGTGTGGCTTCGAAATCTCCTTGTAGACTTATTTGGTCATGAGATGGATTCCACTATTATCCATTGCGATAATCAAAGTTGTGTGAATCTCTCCTAGAATCCTCTGTTTCATGATAAATTGAAACACATTGAGATCAAATACCATTACATCATAGATATGGTGTAGAGGAAACTAGTACATGTGCAATACCTTTCTACACACCAACAAGTTTCATATGTCTTCACCAAACTGCTTTCCATGATGAATTTCAATTACTTCCATGAGAGACTTGGCCTAGTGTAGAATGCCTCCCTAGTTGAGAGGGATTTTTGTTGATTTCAACTTCATGAGACATTCTCCAGGTCATTCTCCTCTAGACTAAGTTGAGATGATCTAGGAGAGATCCCATGAGATGGGTGTGTCATGCTCCTCTGGACTGAATTGAGATGATGTGTGGTCTCATGTCGTGCTCCTCTAGACTGAGTTGAGACAACTTGAGATGGTATCTTGTCAGACTCTTATGGACTTTGTTCAGTCAACTTGAGATGGTTCTCTAGATGGTAATCCTAGGGACTTAGTTGAGTTAATTTGTTGAGAATGACATCCCTGTGGGTGAGCACAGGTGGACGTGTCGTTAGTGGCCGAGCACTTGAGGATGTGTGTATCCCTTGCTATTGTCTGAGAGTAATATTTTTGGAAACCCTAATTTGTATTGTGAAAGGGTACAAGTCGGCCCCACCATGTAAAAGATAATTAATATTCTATAAAGATTAACTATATTTCTGATTTGTACAGGTCGGCCTTATTCTGCCAATAGACACACCTATTGGTGTGTTAGGTCTTGTATATATAAGTGAGTATATCCCCATTTTGGATCACTCACAGACACTTTATTATAAACTTCTCTCAACCTAAGTGTACGTATGAAGTGCGCACTTCTCTTAGGCACATGTTTCTAGGTCAAAGAAGCACCCTCTTGTGTTCTCTAGGGTTTATGGTGTGGTTGATGTTCTCTTGACTCTATATCAAAGGATTGCTTGGTTTTTCCCTTGATTGAGAATGATTTTCCCAAGATAAAATCTTGTGTTATAGTGCATGGTTATTCTTCTTGTGATCTTGGTTAATACAACTATTGTATATGGTATTGCTACAATATTTATGGTTCATGATAAATTGAAATAAAATATATTTGCTTGGGCTATGCATTAAAATTCAACACCTTGTGCCAAGAATATTTCATCTTGTTTTTTCCAAACTTCCAAACCAAGGAAGTAATTCATTAACCACAAATATTTCATTTCAAATTCCAATATGAGGTCCCTCTTGCACCAAGCTATTTGACCTTCATCTCTAGTTATGAAAAGGTCATCCACATAAAGAACTAATATAATAGGATGGTTCCTGCTAACTTTAGAATACAAATTATCATCAACTTGAATTTTATGAAAACCCAATCCTTTCAGAAATCCATCAATTATTTCATACCATACTATAGGATCTTGTTTAATATCGTGCATTGATTTTATTAACTTACACACATGAGAATCCATGCTATGCAATACAAACCCTTCAATTTTTTCCACAAGGACTTCATGTTCTACTTTTCCATTCTGAAAAGTTGTTTTTATATCCATTCGATGCAATTTCCAACCATGTATAGAAGCTAAAGAAATGATTGTTCGAACGGAAGTATACCTAGATATAGGAGAAAATGATACCTTCCTTTTGTGAGAAACCTATGGAAACAAACATGGCTTTATACTTTTCAACACTACCATCGGTTGCATGCTTTATCTTGTATATCCTCTTTGAGGAAACAATTGATTTATATTTTGGTCTGGCTACTATTTCCCAAACATTGTTCTTCATGGTAGACCTTTATTCTTATAACATAGAGTATTTCCAAACCTCTAACTTTCCAGCTTCTTCAAAAAAACTAGGTTTAGAATCACTAATGTTAATTACCAAAGCAACATAACAACCAAACTTGTGAGGCCTTTTACTTTCTCTAAAGGTTCGTTTCGAGGGTACAATATTTTCTGCTTCTTGCATGGGTTTTTTGAACCAAGTTGGTTTTCTCTTTACAAGAGATGCTTCAAGAGATCATTCTAATGTCTCAGCAGTTCCCACATGTATGTCTATTGAAATTTCACGAGATTCATCCCTTTAACTATCTGAATTTTAATTCTCTGTTGAAGGATAAGTTGGTTCTTAGTTTTGGTATCTAACTGAAGTTCTCTAGACTTTTTGAAGGCTCCTTCCTCATCGAAGATAACATCTCTTTTTACTTATATATTCCTTTGTCCTGGAATGTAAATTTTGTAGGTTTTAGAGATTTCATTGTACCCTACAAAGATCTGTTTCTTTCTTGAGGGTTCCATTTTCATTCTCTTTTCCTTAGATACATGTATGTAGACAAGACAACTAAATATTCTAAGATTTCCAATTTCTGGTTTTATTCCTGTAAATATTTCTTCGGGGGTTTTATATTTAAAAAATGCATGAGGAATCCTATTATGTACATGCACATCAGTATATGTTTCTTCTTATCAAAGGGATTTGGATGAATATTGGTCAAACATCATGGCTTTGGAAACTTCACAAATATTCCTATTTTTTCTCTCAACAACACTATTTTGTTGAGGATTATAGGGCATTGTCAACTGCCTTTTAATTCCTGATTCTTTACAAAAAAATTCAAAATAATGTGACTCAAATTCCCCCCCACCATTATCTATTCTTAGGACCCTAATCTGTTTGTTGGTCTAGTTTTCTCTAAGTGCCATAAATTCTTTAAACTTCTCAAAAGTTTGACTTTTGGCCCTAAGGAAATAAGTCTAACACTTTCTAGAAAAGTCATCAATGAAGATTCCATAATGCAAAAAACTACTTAATGAAGGAGATGGCATGGCTCCAGAAATGTCATAATGCACAAGTTCTAATATTCCTTGAGATCTACTATCAGTTCTAGAAAAATACTTCTTTGTATTTTTTCCCAAGCAAACATCCCTTGCAAATTTCATTCTTATCAGAAGGAATGAGAGGCATACCACTTACCATTGTTTGCAGACATGGAAGTGTTTTATAGTGTATGTGGTCGAACCTTCTATTCCATAATTCACTAGAGTTATATGTATCATGAGAAATTTCTTCAATATAATGGCCTGGAACTTTGTATAGTCTACCTTATCGAACCCCAATAATTTTAGTTGAACTCAACTGACCATCCTTGGGCCAAAGTAATTATTTTTTCTCCATGAAGGTTACTATATAACCTTTGTCTTTAAAAGTTTCTATGACCAGAAGATTCTTGTTTAATCCAGGGGCATATAAAATCCCATCAACGTGAAAAATGGATCCATATTCGAACTAAAAGGAGGTAGAGACTATTCCTTTAATATCATAACTGCTATCATCCCCAAGAAATACTTGATATGAAAAGTTTATTTTTCTGAATTCAGAGAGAATATACTTTTATCATGGAATATGTTTGGATACACCACTATCCACTATCCAATGCTCTTGTCTAGTAGTCAATGAACCCGATAGACAAGATACCAAATAATATTCCTTTCTTTTCTCCTTTTCATTAGGAGACCCCTTTTTACTTTTATTGGATTCTTCATCTTCAGTGGTAGAAGCATGATGCTTCCCTTTATTATAATTTCCTTTCTTCTTAGACATGCAATCTTTAGAAAAGTCACCCATTTTATTACAATTATAACATTTTACTTTTGAAATGTTAAAATCCTCACCTCTAAAATCTCCTTTGTAATTATCCCTCTGAAATTTATTTTGGAAACCCTTTTGAGAGGAATATTTCCTTCCTCCCTTAAAATTATCATCTAGGGGAGAATGTCCTTCTTTGGGACGATCACTTCTAGTATCCATTCAACTTTCTTCATGAAGGAATTCATGCCATAAACACTCAAAAGTAGGCTAGATATCTCTGCCACTTATGATTGAAAGGAGGGTTTACCAAGATGGAGGAATTCGATCAAAGATGGCTTGGAATAGGTCATCATCATTTACAATGACTCAAGTAACCAATAAATTCCAATGAGTCTATGCTATCTTTGAGAAGAAGGATGCAATCGATTCTCCCTTTTACACCTTCAGGTATTTGATCTTGTCTTTCCTGGTTCTCTTCTGGCTAGGATCCTTCTTCTCATAAAGATTGACCAAGGTATCCATGCATTCCTTTGTTTCCATAAGAGGAGTCATTACATGCATGATACTATCCTTTATTGAATCAAAGATTATCCTCTTTTCTTTTTCTTTGTTCATCCTGAAAGTTTCTCTTCCTACATTTGAAGTCGACTCCTCTACTTCAGAAGTTACAAACTAATCTAACGCATGCTCCTATAGGATATTCATAACCTTGAGCTTCCAAACATTGATGTTTGAAGCTCCCTCTAGCTTGTATTCCACTCAAACTGAGATAAAAGAGGATGACATCTATGTAAAACTGTCTTGTGTTGATCTAGATCAAGCTTATTCCTAGACCTATGGGGGCTCAAGTGCCCCCACTACTACATATGGGTAGATTATTCCACAAAAATTTTCCACACTTCAACTAGTTTCATATTTTTTTAAACAGGGCGGGATTTTCGTCAATATTGCCACGAAAGTTCATCGCAATATCGACGAAAATCTTATTTAAATCTAGTCGGGATTTTCGTCGCTATAGCAACTAACTTTCGTGGCAATAGCGACACAAATTTTTCCTATCTCATTGGTCGGTGTTAACGACTAGTTGACTATTTTATCTACATATACATGATTTTAAGAGAGTTTGCGACACAATTGCTATAGTTGCAACACTATTCTTGGAATTTGTTTGAGCTTTTTTTTTTCGTCACCCACCGGTTGAACAAATCCAATTATCGATCTACATAGCTTGGATTTTGAACTTGCAAGGTTAGTATGTTATTTTTTATTTATGTACTCATTTAACTTGTAATTTATTTTTCAAATGTCCAAATTTCATTTAGCTTGTTTTTTCCTTGATAATATATTATAATATGTGTAGTACCATATTTCATGTCTTTGGTTTTTGGATCTAGGTAGTATATTATATGGAAAAGGGTATGTGGATTCCATAATATTCTAGGTTTATAGAATCCACATACCCTTTTCCCTTCAATTGTGCCTATAATATCTCTCTCTTTTCATTGATAAAGATATGGAATTGCTCTTGAAACTCAACCCTGATCGGTGAAATGATAGTAATTGATTGTCATTTTCTTCTCTCTTTTAATTTTTAAGACCTGACAAAAAAACACCAACAAAACTTGATTGAAGCTTTGATACCACTTGTTACATCCCTAGTACCCAAAAGGGATCACACTTGCATAAATTGAAAATAATATAACAGTGACAATAATGGTTGGGATACTTGCACACCTAATGGTTGGCAGCTACCACTTACTAATTCAATTAAATGAAGGAAGAAATCTCCATGAATAAAATATTGAAGTTGATTGTTATATTGATAAATGATAAGTTATGGTATATATAATATAGGGAGGAAGCTCATGTTTATAACAAGAAGGGTAATAGCTGCAATTAATATATTGTAACATTTCTCTCTTCCACATAAATTCTTTGCTATCTTCAACATTTCCCTCTTCCGCATAAATTCTTTGCTATCCTCAACATATTGTAATAAATAATGGGTAGGTTGGCATTAGTGACAAGATAGCCTGTTGATATTACATATTGTTATTAATGTATGAGAGATCATCCATTATTTAATCATGCAAAACAAAACCCAAGACCAAATATTGTGGTTGACGTGATCGGGTCTGTACATTTTTCAAAACAAAGTACGAGAATTTCCATTATTTAAGCATGAAAAACAAAACCCGAGGCTAAACGTTGTGGTTGACGTGATCGGGTGTGTACATATGGACGACGGAGAAAGTTCTATATTCCTTGCTTAAACAGGGACTAATAAGATACATAAACACTAACCCTAAACTTATGTTAGGTATATATGTCGTTATTATATAAAGAAAACATTTGTACACATATGACCTTATTATAAAGATGTTATTTATGTCGTCATGATGTTGATCCTCTACACA
>ML787349.1:519317-536140 GCA_009831015.1 Picea engelmannii | reverse complement strand
AGATTTTAAAACCTTTTCATAAATCACAACCTTTTTACTGATGGTGTCTTCATGGGTTCAAAAAATTACTTTACAAACCTAATAATATTTATACCTTTCAACATTCTCATGAACCCTTGGGCTTACCATTACTCCTTGTGGGTCATAAATTTCCACTCACCAAATTCATACATATTGAAATTTTTGTCACTTGCACAAGCCTATTTGAAATCAGTACAAATATATGAATTCAACTAGGAGTAGAACTTTTCCCTTTCAAGTTGATGATCCCCATCAACTTTGGGACTCAATGTCTCTTCATTAAATTCTGCTTCTAATGAGGATGGCATAGACAACTTCAAATGATCCACATAAACATTGGAATATTTTCCCATATATGGTGACCAATCCAATAAAATAGTTTTTATTCATTCTTATCCAAAATGTCTAGATTATCATTTTATATCCTTGGGATACCCATGCAATTGTAAATAAAGGATATAATTCTCTTCAACTTATATCCATTATCATCTAGAGTGTGGATCTAGGTATCTTGAGAATCTATTATATCTACTACAAATGATAAATGTAGATATTCCAAAATGCACCTTTACATGAGTGAAGAAGATAATTGCATCTTGTTTTCATGTTTCAACATGGTATAAAAACTACCATATTATTTAGTCTTGTTTACTCTAAAATGTATATCGACTTTATAACTTCAATCTTCCCACATGAGCTTATTCTTGGCTCTCCTTTCTTAACAACAAAATTATGAAATTTATACTGTAATCCCCCTTCAAGCCTACAATCATCTCAAAGACGCGAAACTTGCATATATATACAAGTTTTGTAAGGTTTTAACCATTTGCCAAAATTTGAGCTAGATGTAGGTAATCCCATATATTCTTCAAGTACATAAGAGTTTGACTTTAGAGCTATGGTCAAATAAAAACAAAGAGGTCTTAAAGGAAATTGACCATGTGGTTTTGTATATATTTATCATACAACTTGATTACCGAATCAAAATGTTGCAGGATACTTCAATGCCTATACTTCAAAATGTTGAAGGATACTTCAATACCTAAACAAATGAATATATTTATCATATTTATCATACTTCAATGCCTAAACTATGATGTACAATTCCTTATCTTATTTGGGGTATATTATGATTGCACCAACAAAAGTTTCAAGTGTTATGTTATCCAACCCCTTCTTTGTATCAAAGGTTCCTCCATTATGTATCATGCGAAATTTTCTTTGATTTCAAATGAAATTGCAAGTTTCATTAGATTTAATATTGATATATTACAATTCTTTCATGTCAAATCTTTAGTTACTTGGTTTTCAATTGCAATGAATTGAAAGGTTATACTTTCCTTTTCTAATGTGCATTGAAGAGACATTTCATTCCTAAATAATTTGCTAACCCCATGAATTACCTTGGTTCAATTAAATTATCTTGGATCAACCAATTTACAATGAATTTTATATTTCTTAGGTCAATACAAAATTCACATCCTCTAACTACAAAATCCATACAAAACAATAATTGTTTTCCAAGCTCATATTTCTTCATGTTGGCTTGCAATTAATTGTGTGTTAATATGGTAATACCATATCTCGTGTAATATGGTAATACAATGTAATATGGTAATACCATATCTCGTGTAATTTTTTTTTTTAAACTTAATGCCATCGTCACAATATCGACTCTAGTTCGTCAGAAACAAATTGCATTTTGACCACCGTGGCAATAGCGACGAACTTTCGTCGCAAGTTGCCACAGGTTTTCATCGCACATACAAGATCTTCATCGTAACTTTGGTCTTGATGAATCAATGTCGTCGCTATTGCCATGTGTATTTGTCGCAAGTTGCCACATTTTTTCGTCGCACATACAACATCTTAGTCGTTAGTTTTTAAATTTTCAAAACTTTTCGTCGCAATTGAAACAAAGTTTTGTCGTAATTTCCATGGTTGTTCATTCTACTTGTGACGAGGATTCATCGAAATTACAACGATGCAAAGGGTTAACCGAACTTGAAGGTGGTGACATGTGGAGAGATAATTTCGTCGATGTTTCCATGCACACTGTATTGTTGATAGAGCAACAAAATTATTCCGATGAAAAAAAAACTCGGCTTTCGTGGAAATTGCAACGAATAAGTGTGGCAATATCAACGAAAAACCGTCGCAAATTTGGTCATATGTACTAGTGTCCAAAATTGAGCTCTTCACATACAAGGCTCTGATACCATGTTAAATTTTAAATATTGATTCATATATAGATGATCTTTAACTTCTTTTTCAACACATTAAATCATTTAACCATAATATACTGAAAAACCAAATAGAAAAGAACAACACAATGAGAAAGATCACAATAATACACATAGATTTACCTTGGGAAAACCCAATATTGGAGAATACCCCAACACATATCTTTTCTCTTTATTGATTAATGTGCTTGTAGGTACAAAACCTAAATAGGATTCTACAGTTCAAAGAGAGAGGACATATAAAGAATTTTACACTTGTGGTGCTTACATATCTAGACAATATTGTAGATATGAGCCTATATAGACTCACCAAGACTTGGGGAACCTTAATGAAAAAAAATCTAGGGAAAATTGGGCGTGGAATAACTTAGATCTGGGTTAGTCGAAAATCTCTGGAGAACTTCGACAAAACTGCAGTCCTGTAGAAAGATACTTCTAGCAATTGATGTAGGGCTCTAATATGAGGGCGTTTTATGGGGTTTGATACACCTTCAAGAGGGCTACTAGAAACCACTTAATTCCTATAGAAACTCTGGTTGCAAACCTTGGATCAAGCCTCTCAAAATGTTTCATTGTAGGGTTATCTCTGCAAAACTAGGCCGAGAATTTCTTCTTGCTTGATCTCTGTAATTGCAAGATTATACCCTGATCGTTTAGTAGAGAAATATGTGATAGGGAAAGGGATTCTTGTTTATATGATCAAAATAGAGAATTCATTGAAACCATAATTGAGTGTTGGAAATTACTATAGATCTGAACTATATCTAGCGAATATTCCTCTTTTCCTTTTATGATTTCTTACATCCTTCTAGAAGAATCAACATCTTATATTCTTTTTGGGTTAATTCAAACTTCTATAAGCCTTAAGGGGGTCATCACTTCAAGTTGGCATGGTCCTAAGCATAAATGTTTCCGTCCTTTTCTTTTAATAACTTAATATCACTTTATAATAATGCACCATTACAACTTAGGATTTTATCCTTTTAATTATCCATTAACACTTTAACCTTCAACTCTAGGAATAGGTACAACATTTTCAACCACATCTTGTCCTTTTTTCAACTTGGATGGTCCTCAACTGCTCATAGCTTCTTCATTACATAAATTAGAGGAAGATCCTCATATCCATGTGGTCATTTGACCCTCCTAGTTGTTCATATTCTAAAGTGTCTCTTAGCTACAAGTGGTCAGCTCCTGGAACATCACAACAAGACGAGGAGGTCATTTCTCATATTAGTCTAGCTCACAGGACTTGTACATTCATCCTGACTCTTGCTAAACTTTACCTTTACTTTTTCACTAGGATCACAAGGTTTCTTGAAGCATCTCCTTCATCTTGACTCTTGTCCTCGCTCATTAGGTTTGTTCATCCACCTTCACTCTTGCCATGACTCATAATACTGGTTGATTATCCAAATCTCCCTAGATAGCTTCAGGGTGGCCACTTAAGGCCTCTCATTGGAGAATGTCTCCTGATGCTACTATTTTCAATAATAAATAATACTAAAACCTACCTATGAAGATGAAATTCCTTTGGATTTCCATAATATTTACTTACTGATTTTATTCTTATGCATGAAAATAGATAATATGAAAAAAATAGAGATCAATAAAATACAATCAAGAAAAATCCAAAAAATGACACAAAGATTTTCTCTAGGAAACCCTTATGGGAGAAAACCCAGCTAGAAAGTAAGGTTGTTTTTCTCTCTTTTCTCTGGTATGGAAATAATACAAGGATGAAGGGGAAGGAACTCTCTATGGAGTTACATGAGACTTGTCGCTTGTTCACTGCTATATAACATTACCCCCTATTTTATTCTCTCTAATTCTCCACTCCTAGTTGCTCTACGTAGCTATGGAACAATATACAATATTATAGAGTAGAACCCCTTCTCCTCCTAGTGGATCAATATTTAACGTAGGTCGATAGCCATCTAGGGGTAGGTTTTTGACTTCCTCAACCCTCAACTGTGATATGGTTTTGAAACTTATATAATATTATAGAAATTACATATGTGGCTAGCCCCATTTTGGTCTATGTACAAAGTGAAATATTGTAACCTATGTTGACTGATTGTTGTTCTAATAGATATCAAGTAATCAAAAATGTTCTAGATGATGAATTTTCTAATGGTGACTCAAGAACATGTAGTTTATTTTCAATTTAGCATGTACTTGAGCCATAAATAATGTAAAAATAGAAAATACAATAGGTGCAGTAAACCAAGATCACAAGAAGAATAACTATGCACAAGACACATGAAGTTATCCTTGGAAACTATTTCTCAAACAAGGGAAAAACCAACAATACTTTGTTATAGAGTCAAGAGAATATCACCTTCACAACATAAACCCTAGCACACACAAGAGGGTTCTCTATGGTTAAGGACACTAGCACATAAAAAGAGTGCGCACTAAATTTCATCTCTCCAAGTGAATGTGTTGAGTGACTGAGATTAATGATCCACAATGGGGATCATTCACTAATATATACATGACCTAACTCAATGAATAGACATGTATCTTCATTGGCAGAATAGGGTTGACTTGTACAACTCAATAGAAGAATTAGTCTTTTACATAATATTAATTGTCTTTACATAGTAGGTCCAACTTGTACCCTTCACAATACAAATTAGGGTTTTACAATAGTCTTACTCTTTGAAAATATAGCAAGGGGTCTCACACACATCCTCTAGCACTCTTCCACTAGGGACAATTCCACATGTGCTCAACCATAAGGGATGTCACTCTCAAACATATCAAATCAAATAAATCCATAGGAGTAGGAACTGGAGAGCCATCTCAAGTCAAATCAACTAATTCCATAGGAGTATGATAGGAGACTATCTCAAGTCATCTCAACTCAGTCCAAAGGAGCATGACAAGAGACCAACACAAGTCATCTCAACTCAATCTAGAGGAGTATGACTCACCTATCACATAGGCGTTCTCACAGATGATATGAACTCAGTCCATAGGACTATGATCTAGAGAATGTCTCATTAAGATGTAATCATCAACACTCCCTCTTTGCTAGGGAGGCATTCTCCACCAGGCCAAGTCTCTCACAGAAGTACTCTAACTTCGTCTTGGCAAGCAGTTTGGTGAAGAGTTTTGCAACTTGATCGTGCATCGAGAGGTATTGCACATGTACTTCTTTCCTCTGCCCCATATCTCTGATGTAATGGTATTTGATCTCAATGTGTTTCGATTTATCATGAAACACATGATTCTCTGAGATCTTCACATAGCTATGTTTATCAAAATGGATAACAGTGGAATCCATCTCATGTCCAAATAAGTCTGCAAGGAGATTACAAATTCACACTGCTTCAAGGACTGCCACACATAATTCAATGTACTCTTATTCTGCGGTACTCAAAGCCACATAAGTCATTTTCTTGCTGCACCAGGAAACCATGGAAAATCCCAAAGTAAAACAAAAACCAGAGGTGTTCTTCATGTCCACTGTGCTCCCTTCCCAATTTGTATCGACATATCCCTGCAATCGCATGTTTACAATGAAGACATATCTCAGTTCATAACCAACTGTGCCTTGTAAATATCTCAACACATGCTTCACTGCTATCTAGTGTGACTGTCTCAATTGACTCATAAAATATCTAAGTACACTCACTGCATAACATATATTAGGTCTAGTGTTAACCAGATACAACAATGATTCAATCAGTCGTCTGTAAAGATGTGGATCAATCTCTCCTAAATCATAAGAAGTCTCTCTCATTTTATTAAGATTCATCACCATCGGTGTAGCCATGGTCTTGCAGTCTATCTTCTCAAATTTCTGTAATATCTCAACTGTGTATTTCCCCTCACTCAACATAATCTCATTAGTCCTCTTCCACACTTATAGTCCCAAGAAGTAGTGCATCATACCAAGGTCCTTCATCTCGAATTCAGAAGCCAATGTACTCTTGCATTCAACAATAAGACTTTCTGAACCAGTGAGGAATAAGTCATCAACATATAGACCAAAATCAGACACTCATCACCAAAAATGTTGTAGTATAGCTTGGGATCAACAACACTCTTGTTGAAAACCAAACTCATCAAGTATCCATAAATATTCGCATACCAAGAACGAGGTACCGGATTTAGTCCATACATGGATTTCTTCAGCCTGTTCACATGAGACTCCTTCTCATGTATCATGAATCCATATGGTTTCTCGATGTAAAATTATTCCTCAACATATCCATTGGGAAAGGATGTATTCACATACATCTGATGTAGTCTCCAACCCATGTACGTAGAAAGGAAAATAATCGTACATATGGAAGTGTATTGGGAAACATGAGCAAATGTCTCTTCATAATCTATTCCCTCCACCTGAGAGAATCATCCAGCCACAAATCTCACTTTGTACTTCCCGACACTTCCATAAACTACATGTTTGATCTTATAGGTCCACTTGGAAGTGACTATAGACTTCCATTTTTGTCCCGAAACAATTTCCCACACATTATTCTTCTTGATGGAATAATACGCTTCGGTCATAGCATCTTTCCAAACCTACTGACATGTTTCTTATCCATGACAAGAAGGTTGAGTATCAATGATGTGGCTCATAGCTTAAACATAGCTCAAAAATATCGGTGGTCTCTTTCTCTCTCATAATGTACCACGAGGAGCTGCATGTCCCTGTACCTCCTACAAATTCTGTAGATCCCATGCATGCCTCTTCTGTCTTACTGCAATGTCTCTAGCAACATCAACTAGAGCTACGGGATCAACTGGATCCATTGGATTGGTAATTGTCTCCCTATGAACTATTGAAGGGGGAGAAAGTATTGTTTGTTCTTTCTTCTTGTTGTCAATCTCCATCTGATATTCTCTGGATCTTCGAAAGGATATATCTTCCTCGAAGGTGACATATTTTCTAACTTTGATTTGTCTCTGACTAGGGAAGTAGATCCGATATGCCTTCGAAGATCCATTGTACCCCAAAAATGTACCCTTTCTTCCTCCTTCAAAGCCTCATCAAGAAACCTTTTGTCCAAAAGTTCTGCTAGCTCTACTTTATTCTCAAATAGTTTGACTCCTTTTGAGTCAAGTGACTCCCTCTGAAGTATGAAGGATAAACATCTGTCCTGGAGGAAATTGTGACATCATCCTTTTCCCGTGTTGCAATCTTGGAGACATCCCATGCCTTCTCATGTCCTCTACTACCTCTACAATACTTTACTAAGTAAGGAGAAATATGAGCTCCCATACTAGGGATCATGGCTCTTCAATAATGAAATAAGAAATCTGGCCTCCCGTACTAGGATAATAACCAAGAAGACCTCATGTAGGGATAACAACCAAAATGGCCTCTTGTACTAGGATAATAACCAACCAAGAAAATTTGGACTCCCATACCAGGGATAATGGTCCAAGTCATGAGGGCTCCCATACCAGGGATAATACCCTTCATTATTAAATGCAAGCTACTATAGAGTAATGATGAAATCACATAAAGAATGTAGTACAAAACTTACCTTAGTCTACAATCATGCTCAATCTTGCTTCTGGTCTTCCTGAGAAATATGAGATAAAGAAGAACTCCTCATCATTCTTGCTTGCATTCCTTGATTGATTTTGAGTTTTCTTTTGATCAACATTTTTCTTTCCTTTATTCCACAAAGGAAAATTATTCGCATAGTGACAAGGGCTTGATCATAATGGGAACCTTGCACATCACTAGCTTTGACATCTTCTATCTTTCATTTAGCCTTCTCTTCATTGGTTTTTGTTGCTGGTAGAGTTCCTTCTATCAACTTCAATAGGTCACTCTCTTCTAGAGTGATGTGTAATATTGATTTCCAAGAGTTGAAGTTTCTTGATCCATCAAGCCTATCTTCCACCAAATTTATGTTCCTCATGGCTTGCGGATTCTTCAAAAACCCTAACGGTTAGGCTAGAAACCCTAACATTTTTCAAGAGGAAGTATCTAGGAGGTTTGTTGGACTTATGAATGCCAAAATGAAACCCTAGAGAATCAAAATAACCCCAACAAGATGAAAAATTACCCCCAACCACTTGCAAAAAACCTATGAACTGAAATATGTAGAAACCCTAGAAACGAAAAATCCAAAGTTCTTCAATTTTCAATATGAAAGTTGTAGGTGATGCATTGGAATAGGCCATACCTTTATGTGAATAATTTAGGCCCAATTCTCAAGGGAACGTGCTAAAACTAGCTTGACAAGGAAAAGGGTAAGGGTTTTTTTTTTTGCAGTTGCAGCAAGGAGGTGATGACTATCTTGGAAAGGTGTTGGAGTAGCTTCTTCAATGGCTCTTAAGGAACACTGCTTTGATACCATGTTGAATTTTCTAATTGTGACTCAATCACATGTATTTTCTTTTCAATTTAGCATTTACTTGAACCATAAACAATGCAACAACACAAAATACAATAGTTGCAGTAAACCAAGATCACAAGAAGAATAAGCATGCACATGACACAAGAAGTTATCCTAGGAAAAACCTTCTCAAACAAGGGAAAAACCCAACAATCCTTTGCTATAGATTCAAGAGAAGATAAAACTCACACCATAAACCCTAGTGTACACAATAGGGTGCTCTATGACCAAGGAGGCTAGCACATAGAAAGAGTGTGCACTAAATTTCATCTCTCCAAGTGAATGCATTGAGTGAATGAGATGAATGATCCACAATGAGGATCATTCACTAATATATACAAGACCTAACACAACAAATAGACATGTCTCTTCATTCGAACAATAGGGAAAACTTGTACAACTCAATAATACAATTAGTATTTTACATAATATAAATTTTCTTTACACAGTAGGGACGAATTGTACCCTTCACAATACAAATTAGGGTTTTACAATAGTCTTACTCTTTGACAATATAGAAAGGGGTCTCACACACATCCTCTAGTGATCTTCCACTAGGGAAAATTATACATGTTCTCAACCACAAGGGATGTCACTCTCAAACATATCAACTCAACTAAATCCATAAGAGTATGAACTAGAGAGCCATCTCAAGTTGACTCAACTAAGTCCATAGGAGTACGACAAGAGACTATCTCAAGTCATCTCAACTCATTCCAGAGGAGCAAAAAAAGAAACCAACACAATTCATCTCAACTCATTCCAGAGGAGTATGACTCACCTATCACATAGGTGTTCTCACAGATCATCTCAACTCGGTCAATAGGAGTATGATCTCGAGAATGTCTCATGAAGCTACAATAATCAATACTAGAGTGATCTAGATTTAGATGTTTTGTTTTCTTTCATCACTTGTGAATGCAATAGGCATGTCTACTAATTGAACAAAAATAAGTCTTTCCTATGAGAAATGGAATGAATGTGTTTTCTTATTGAAGTATTGAACTCATACCATGATAGAAAGAACCATCCATATAGCTTAACTGAAAAATAATCATATATATCGCTGAAAACCTTTAAGTTAAGTTTATTAAGAATTATTAAGTCGATAGGTGGTTTTATTTATTGGATTTAAGTTATTCAACTCTCTTTCTAACGTGTTACAAGCATATCCACTTATATTTATATCTAATGAATTGAACAAAAAATTATTGCATGACACCTCTAAGCTTATATATAGAGTTAAACATTGTGACTAGTGGCTTTGATAATTGTTACAGGATCCCTAGACCCCCAGTTGGGAAGTTTCACATTAAAATTATGAATTTGATACAAGGTTACTTAACTGATATGCTTTGCAAATACAAATATTAATGTTTAATAACAACAAATATACAGATACAAAATGTAGATGAAAAACCCATGAGAATAAACACATTAATATTAATATAACACATAAAATAACACACAATAGACACTTTTATTTTAGTGAAAATAACACCAAATGCATGCATACCTTCCATGTTACTCCCATACCTAGACCACACTGCTAATAACTCTCATCAGTGGGTCACCCCCGATCTGGAGCTAAATATCCACCTAGGTAAAGGATTTATAACTGGTATAGGGTCTCTATAACAACATATAAAATCAGATACATGTTCCAACTTAAACTAATATCCTATAGTCTCTCATCCCCCACATGCATGTCCCATCCTAGGAAGTGCACCCCTTATTTCTCAAAAATTCTTTGGCTTCCCCACTTCCCTTATGGGGCTTCAACAATAGGTCGCATAGGAAGTCTCAGAGCCCTATAACTATAATTTGGCACCTTTGGAAGCCAATTCTCAGTATTTCTCTCACCTAGAGAGGATGCTCACGGGCTTGAAAACCCACTTCTTCAATGTCCTGTGGGCCTAACAACCCACCTCTTCAGTCCCACTCCCCCACAAACCATCGTCTTGGTACATGCACAAGTACGAGTAGCATGAATGTACAACTAAAATTTGTATGGAGGTGGTGAGGTGAGAATGAACAATGATGGACTGAATAGTCAAATCTGTTAGGTTTTCAAAAACAATTGTTAGCATTAGATTTACCATAACATTTTGATATTATTTTAACATTCAATATTCATATACTTAAATACGTAAGCAGTAGATAAACAAGAACAAAAAGACACAAATATTTCTCCTGGGAAAGCCCCAAACTCGACAAGAAACCCAACCAAATTTTCTTATAGAGAATATTTCTAGTATCCCAATATAGCCATGAACAAGCTCTATTCACAAGAGAAAAATGAACAACGAACAAACCCTAATAACACATTCTTATCTCTTCTTTTTTTCAAACCCTAGCAAGGGTAGACAACTGAGTAGCACCACACAACCTTAGCATAACTCTCTATAGGTAGCGCACACGAGAAAGCATAAAAAACCACCAAGAATATACTTTCCCATGTGGGGCGCACTCTCCAAGAGAACTAGAAAACCAAAAATAGTGAAACTGCCACAACTACAACTACTAGCTCCCTAGTGCACACTACAAAAGGAGAATTGTATAATTGTAAAAGTGAAATGATCCATTCATGTATTTATACTAATATGGACAAATTGAATATATATAATGTGTGAGCATAGTCTCACTTATGTGAGCCCTTGTGGCCTCACTATTATTGTGTGGTTGATATCTATTTTTTATTTTAAGTTGGTATCAAAGAAAGTATCGAGGAAAGAGAAGGTTTCTTGTTTGTTTCTTCTTGTAGCGATTACGAGGAGAGAATCGATTGTTGTCTAGAAGTGGTTGCTCCAACAATCGACTAATTTATTGGTGCACCCAGAGTCTGCCTGGGGTTGATCCGCTATTTCTAATTGTGGGAAGCCAACATGAGAAGCCATGGAATTCCTAGTTTGAATGAGTTGAGAAACGAGAAAAAACTCATTCAAGAAGTGGAGTGATTTGGCAAGGTACAAATTGTTGTGTGTAGTGAGTGGACATGAGGACTAGCTAGAGCAAACCTAGACGCATAATTTATTATCTAGATGGGTCACATCTAAACCAACGCACAAATTCCAAAGAAGGATAATCCAAGGAAGAGTCATAGTTGTGTTTTATTGCATGAAGGAATGACTGATTTCAAATGAGGAAATTCGAAAGTGACTATGCTCGAAGAGACATTGATAGACAATTTGGATGGTTTCTCTATTGATAACCTTCATTGGATTCTTCTCATTTGATTTTATCCATTTTTTATTTATTTATACTTCTCATTTGAGAAAACTTATGAAGTTGATGGTGAAGATGTTGAATCCCATTATGGTCAGTCACATGTGGATTATGGTGTTTGTAATGAAGAAACTGCCATTAAGGAAATATATGATGATGAGAAGCCCCAAATGGGGTAACACGTTGAGTATACCAGACACCTAGAATGGAGTCGGGCCTGGCCTTAAATGCAACAGGCCAATCCCCCGTCCCCTCAACATTAAGGATGGGATCTGGCCCCAACTGCCATTCTCACGACAAGGGACCTCTACCTCACATGAACAGTCTGACGCTGCAAGCATTGAAGATGAGGGAGTTAAAGGAGGAATACATCTCCTCGCTCCATCTTCTTTTGAACAGGTTGCGCCATGGATCCATCTAGTTTGTTTTCTCCCTAAACCAATGCTGCAATTGTGAGCTTTCGTGCAATCACCAGACCACCCTCTGCATTTTTTCAATCTGATTTTTCACTCCGACGTCGCGAGAAAGACAGAAGCCACGTCATGGCTCTGCCTGGTATACCCTTGCTGTCCGACGTAAGAGGATGCAAAGGATGGAATGAACGCTTTCAATGGCTTGGACCTAGAGAAAATATGGCCAGAATGCCTCCCATGGCATATGTGGAGGAGGTCTTCACGGAGGAGCCAATTTAGGTTCCTTCGGAGCATCTCCTCTTCACTCTGCTCGATAACTAGTGGCCACCAAGCCAAATTCTAGAGGAAGACACCCTGGTCACCATTGAGAAGCAACAAGGGAGCAACACATGAGCAGAGAAATTATATGAGTTCCCCACCTGCTACATAGATGAGGAGATACTGAAATAACTGTACTCTCATAAGGTCGCACTCATAGCTGGACACACCTCAGATGACATGGAGAGCGGTGAGGATGAAGGGGAAGGCATGGAGTAGCAAAGGGAGGTAGTACCAAGCAAATCTGAGGAGAACAAGCCGAGAGGCACAACGAGGGAGGGTGGAAATTTCCTCTCACCACCTCCCATCTCATCTATGCATGAACAGTGGCGTGTTCCACCATCTTTCTTCCACCCGGAGCACCTAGAACTGTTGTTTGATTTGCGAGGCTAGATGGAGGACCAAGTCCACTGTGTCCTCCTTATGAGACAACGATTGGATATGATTTATGACGCCTTCTCCAATGCACCAACAGGGAAGATATTCCCAACTTGAGCACAACCGTTCATAATGCCAGCTAGGGGAGGAGAACAGGATGACGAGGTCGACATGGACACTGGGTAATTTCTATGGTTATGCTTTTGTTTTGTTTAGTTTTATTCCTCAGGGTTATGATTATGATTCTAGTTGCATACTGTAAAAATTATAGACACAATTCATACTATGGAATGCCATTCGTCCTGGTTTCCTACGGGTAGGACAGATGGCAAACTGCCCACTTTTGACAAGGATAACATTAGCTGCTAGCTGTTCTGGTTTACGCTAAATCGACGGTACAACTAGAATCCTCATCATAGATGTATATTTTGTTTCCACTTAATATAGCAGGAAACACCTCTTTTTAACTTAAAAAATTTAAATATATGATGATGAGAACATGTTTTTTGATGAAGAAAATTCTTCAGAGGAAGAATGGCTATCGATTATGAAGGAGAAAAGTGTTATTGATGATTTTTTGAATGGAAAGGAAACCCTATTGGGAACAATAAGCTAAGTGGAATTTAAACAAGAAGATTCAACATGCTTTATTGCTAAAGAATATGATGAAGAAGAAGGCCTCACTGAGGAGGATGAGTTTGTAGATAAAGAACACGTAGTCCTGCACTCAGTCATAGTTCCAAATAATGTTGATGAAGAATTAAAATTTATTGAACATTCATATTGTGATGAATGCACACAAACAATATATTATGATGAAGAGATTAAATTCATTGAAAATTGGATAAACAAACCATATTATGCTAAATATTGAGGGTCATTGAAGAAGAATAAAATTGCATTGCAGATACATAAATTGAGTCAATTTATGATGAAAACCCAATGGATATTGGAGAAGAAGATATTGAAATTGAAGAAACTTTTATGAAGTGGAGACCAAAAGAAATCCATTTCTTTTATGAACTTATGTTGCATAAAATTGATGATCAAAAGCTCAATAGTGAATAGAAAACAGCAAAGAATGATATTTGGAAGCTATTCACATACAAATAGTTTTTCGAAGAAAAAGTTGAAGAGGACAAGCATGGACAATCTGAAATAATTTTCAGATTGATGACAAACACCCCAACAACAAGATTAAGGATAAGAATTGAAACATGGAATTTTCAGCAAAAGAGGAGTGCTTAAATTGAAAATGCATAGAGGGTTCAGATGGAAAAGGAGGAAGAGAAAAACTCACTCATACAAGGAGTTGAAACAAATTTTAAGGTTATGTTTAAATTTTCCTTTATAATGTTTTTAAGCCTAGATGAGACTAAGACCGACATACATGTTAGGTATTGACATTGTATTAGATACATTTCTCCATTAAGGGGGAGTGTTGAAGAATAATGGAGAAATGCCATAGTTAGGAAATTGTTAGAACAAATGTCTATTGTACGCTAGATTAGTGTTTGAGTGGTTTTCATATCCACAAATTCATGAGGTTGTTAGAGGCTATCCTAGCCTATAAATTTATATGCAATTTATCAAATTCAATATATAGAATGTGTGAGCATAGTCTCACTTCTGTGAGTCTAGGATCGGTGTTATTGTGTGGTTGATCTCTATTTCTGATTTTCAGTAATGTTTGCAATGTTGATAGATTTGATACCTCTTGGCACAAAAAGTTAAGATGGATCTATCCTAGTTTGTTATACAATTAGCTTATTTTTTTTTATTCCATATAAAAAATATGGTAGTAACATATGAATTAAATTAAATGATATATGATAATAAAAAAAATTAAGTGGAAAAACTTATCATAATTCACTTGTTAGTACACAAAGATGTTATTTATCACTAATTGTTATTTTATGAAAAATGATATAAACATAACTATAAAAGCACTCTTAAGTTGCTAGAAAGATTGTTGGATTATAGTATGCTTATATTTTTACTCATGATATAATTTCCAAATTAGAAAAGAAAGCAGAAGTATAATTACACTTTTAAGTTGCAAGAAAGATCGTTGATCTTAACAGGATTATAATAGCCATATTTTTGATTTATTTTTTCAAATATGGAAAAGGAAGGACAATACGCACCAGAGGAAAGAGGTCTGGATGTTAGCAAAAGATGAAGTTATGGAATAATACATAGAAGAAACTATTCCAGTGAACCAAGAAAGTTTCTTCAACACACATAAAATTTTTGACTCACCCAAAGTGAATCTTGGTTGTTCGTCTTAATATCCAAGTGATCCAGGCTATTGATTCTCCAAATTTCACAGTCTCCATGAAAACATGAAATTCAACATCCCAAGCCAACTTTTAACTCTGCAACTTGCAGATCGATGTCATTAATCATCTCTTCAGCCATTCTAAGTGCACTTTCGACCTAAATTTTCTTAGAAATTTAGGGATTTCATTATGATTTTATAATTTTCCCCAATTTCGATAAAGATCAAACTCTGCAACAATGAATTTACCAAATTTGCACTAGTATTTGGCCCAAATGGGTCCGATGTTGAAAAAAATTCTTTGATACCAATTTTTCATGTACCCAACCAAGGTTGGGCCATGCTAATACCAAATTGACTAATGCATTGATTCAAATGCGGAAAATACGTATATAATCACACATAAACATGATATTATCATTAATTATGAAGATCTCATGAATGCAAACGTTAAACATGCTAAAGAATAATTAAACACACACAACGACATTCATGCATATAAATTACAAGGTAAATGTAGCATTATATCACAATATTAAATAATAAATATCACAGTGACCAAACAAATTGTATTTTAAAAATGTTTTACACAGTCGACTCCAGATGAAGGACATTCCTCCCCACTGTAGGCTCTTCTACACCAATTCTCTCTCAAATAAGCTACATTTGAGTTGGTGCTATGAGTCTAGAAGGATGGACAAACTCCTATGGGTGTCTACAATCCACTATAACAACTCAAATACCCACTAAAAAATAGTGACATAACTCCTACAACAATTCCAACTTCCCATCTCTCTTCCCCATTAGTTTTCACAACCTAAGAGATGAGATTTCCTTCTTTACAATGTAGTCCCTCAAATAGCCTCCATCCCCTCCAGAGCACTATTATAGACCTTCCAAGAATCTCTCTACTGGGGGCTCCATGAAATCGAGCTACAATAGGAGTGCTCACACAAAATTTGCAAATGATATTGGTTATTTTCTTCAATAGGAATCACTCACAAGCATACCAACCTCATTCTCATCATAATTACCAGCTTCAACAAATAGTTTTCAATACCCACTATGGATGGCCACTCTTTTTCGACACTTGGCTATTTTTTTCCTCCCTTCTTGCTAACTATAAAAACGTGCCTTCCTTTGTACTTGAATTCCCTTCTTCTCCCACACTTTCTTGACTAGATCATACTTCCCCCATTCTTGCTTGTACTTAGCCCATGTTATGATAACTAGGTCAGTTGACTCCCTCACCCAACCTCTTACATAAATTCAGTGATTGAGTGTCTATTAATTCAAAGGGAGGATGAGATGGTAATGATACATTAAATTAGGAAAATAACATGGAATTTTTCCCTTGGAACCCCCTTTATCCCCTTTCTTTTGGAATCATAGCCCCTCCATCGTTACTATCCATCTCTTATCACAAATGGCTATGCGTAATTATTAATAATTCATTATACAATTACATAGCTTGGCCCTTGACCATATTGATCAATACATTCTCTCAATACATGCCTTTGATCATATTAATCAATACATGCTCTCTATTCTTGTCCTCAGGAATTTGGTAAGA
>ML787349.1:502975-513930 GCA_009831015.1 Picea engelmannii | reverse complement strand
ACAAAAGTGAGCTTTTAAAAATTAAAAAGCATGTGTACAATATATAAAATGCATAAAAAAAAATAAAAAATCACAATACATAGTTTTGGCTCCTCCAATCATATTTCTCAAGGCATAGGCTTCAGTCTGCAATTCAATATGCGCCAAAACCTTTCCAAACTTGATTCCAATCCCAATCTTTGCATAAAACACTACGCCCATGATCTAAACCTCTGACCTGTAGTGTGATGGTAAAATCCATTTGGCACCTTGGCCTTTTTCCCATATAAAATAATATGTCTCTCATTGCAGTTTTAAAAGCTCATAAATAGTCCAATCTCGATCCTAGGTTAGAGTCTGACGTTCTCATTGCTTGGGCTTGGGCTTTGGCATTTCTAAATTTAACACCTGCAACAAAAATTTAACATATGTGCTCTGCATCCATACACCAAGTCTCAGGATCAAGCCACAGACAGTTTAGTTTTTCTGGGATTCGGCCTTGTTTAAAACCTGGAATAAAACCTTTAATCTATGTTCTCTGTCACAAGCTTTTCATCTCTAGCGTAATAATTAAAATTGTGGTTTGTATAACGTAGGTCACGGGGTTCAATCTGGTGGATGGTTGCGTTTTTTTGGGCATATCAAATATTCGGTTTAAAAGCCATGTCTCCACATGTCGTATCACGTTGGACATGTATAGCGGAATGGTCAGGTCGTTTCATTTGGTCCCGTGGAGATTGTGGTTTCAATTCTGGAAAATGCTCCATTATAGCACATATCACAACTGTTCAAACTTTAAATAAATGTTATATCCAAAATACGTCCCGAGTTGTTCACATGGTTTGTTGGTAAATCGTTTACAATTCTTCATGGAAGTTGTGGGATCGTATCCCATTTGATTCTCCATTTCAAAAACACATCACTAAACTTTAAATTAATTAATTCCGGTTCTATTTCACAAATTGTATGCATGGTCTCATTGTAAGTCCGTCGGATTAATTGGCGCAGGTTGAGGGTTCAAATCTTAGTGTCTCTCCATTCCTTAACCACATGTTAGTAAATTCAATTTAAATATATTAATTACCACTTTATTTAATAAGTACTATGTTTGGCACAATGGTAAATTCATGTGGCTACTTTCGTTCAAATCTCATGGAGTCCATTCAGTGGTTAAATAAATAAATTTTGGTCAAAATAAGGTCGCCACATGGTAGCCTATGATTGGCCCACATGGCAGCCTCTGATTGGTCCATGTGGCGGCCTCCAATTCATCCACATCATCACCTAGTCAAATGCCATTTCATTGGCCAATCAATGGCCATGTCACCATCCTAGTCACTTTCCATGTCATAAACCAATCCAAGTCATCTTACATCACTTTCCCAATGAGAATTCCGTACTACCACGTGGTCTCTTCTGGTGTTGCCACGTGGCACCCCTGCATGCAAAATTTTCCCTGTTTTCTGCAAACTTCCGACAGTTATAATGACGCAGAGCGGTGCTCTCTAAACCCTCATGGTTCCACCCTGCTCTCACCAGGACCTTCTCATTCTCTCACACGCCCGAAGAGTATAAGCTCTTCCAACTCCCCTCGAGAGTCACGAGTTACCCATAGTAGATCCTCCGCGATCTCCCTTCGCAAAACGGGCAATCGCGAATCGGGAATTCGTGGTTCACGTGAGCGCAGACACAAGAAACTTGAAACCCCGAACCCCGATGGTCAACGGGTCTATGATTTCCTCATCTCGGGGATTTCCCTATCGGGAAATCGGCAATTTCGATGTTGCGATTCACTTGCTCTCCAAATCACCGAACCCCGAACTCCGATCTGACGTCATTTGTCCACGCCTCCGGCTGTAGCTTACAATTTGACACCTGTGGTCCACTCACTCTTGGGGCCCCACGATGCCACGTCCTTTCGGGACTTCGCGGATCGCGAATCCGCGATGCAAGTTACTTTGTGGTCGAAACCCCGAAACGCCGAACGCCGAAACCCCGAAGTCCGATGACACCTGTTCTCCACTTGCTCTGGAGGTCCCACTCAGCTACGTCACCTCCTTCGCTCGTGCGATCGGGAATCGCAGGATCGCGATTTCAACTGTCACGAATTCCTTGCATTGGGAAGTCCCGAATGCCGAAACCCCGATATCACGCCACCTGTCAACACCTCATGGTGAGGCCTAGCGCCTTGACACATGTCCCCACTCGTGCTATCGGGAAATCACAATTCGGGAAGTCACGTTTCCTGATGCACAAGGTCACGGTCCTTACAAAAACCTGAATCTCGACTCCTCAGGATCCTGCGCCACGTGTCCCCGCTATGATCGATGGCTCCGATCTATTCGGGAAATCGCCGGTCACGATTTCGAAGAGGTTGAACTCTTGCCTACGGGAAACGTCGAACACTGAACCCCGATCCTCAGGGATCCTTCGCCACGTGTCCCCTCTCCGGTCAACGGCTCAGATCGATTCGGGGAATCGCAACTCACAATTTCTCGAGGGGTAGAACTCTCACCTTACCAATCCCCGAATGCCAAAACCCCGAAGTCCGATGGACTTTAATTCTCCGAACCTGTGCTTACGGGTTAACTCCCGCGTAACTCCTCCTTGATCTGACGATCCTCGGGATTTCGCAGAACTTCACGGGGATTTCCAGCCGTCGATTCTCTTCCTCTGAGAACCTCTTCCTAGACATGGAAATCCAATGGTGTAGACCTTCTTTCTCCATTGATCCAACGGTTGTTGTGCTCCCTCGAGCTTCCTTGATTTTTCTTCCCAGACTTGGAAGAATTCTTCATTCCCAAAGGCTTGGACCTTTGCGTTTCTTCTCCTCTACGAACCCTCAACTTGAGTCTCGCTGATACGTGGGAAAAGCGCTACCCTTCCTGAGCTTCAGTCCTTGCATCCTCAATGGATTCCTTGTCTCCCGCGCTCCTGCAGAGTCTCTGCGCCCACACGGTGCTGTCTCTTCTGAGCTTCAGCGAATACTCAGACCCCTTGAGGGATTTTGTCTTCCTTTCCCTCAGATGATCAATATCGACGCCTTCCTGGCTCCTTGATCAAGCAACCTCCGTGTTGAGTCTTTCTGGGTATTCAGCAACCCAATAAAAGCTCCCTCAGTGGATGCTTCCTTCAGATGATAGAACTCAAAGAGTTCCTTCCTCCTGTACAGTCTTCACATTTACTCAACGCCCTCCTGGCGGAGTCTCTTCTCCTCTTTCATAGAACACTCAACAGTTCTTTCTTCCTGTGCACTTATGCACTCGCTCGATGCCCTCCTGGCAGAGCTCCCACAGAATCCTCAGCAGTTACGCTTTCACCTTATGCTTACGCACTTCGCTCAACGTCCTCTAGACGGAGCTTCTTAGAATCCTCAACAGAATTCTGGTCTTCTTGAACTCACATCCGAGTTCTTTCCTCCGTGTACTTCTGTACACATGCTCGACACCTTCTTGTAGAGCTCCTGCAGAACTTCTCAAAGTTTATGTCAACAACAGTGTCTCAGCTACACTGCATTGACTATTGAGGTGTTCAGTAACCCCAAAATTCCTCCTCCTGTATCATTTATTGACTTCTAGGCTGGTGCTCTCAGCACGTCTTTGTCTGACTCCTCTGAGTTCAGAATGCAACTCTATGCACGTCCATCAGAACCTCAACGTTCTGTCACACCCACCTGGTGTGAAGCCTCAGAGACCCTCAACCTGAAATCAACTCAACTACCTTCAAATGCATGATAACAACATACAATTACAGCATAAAGGAAAACACTCACATGCACACACATAAACAGAATATCATGCAGGAAAAACTGCTCTCTGTTCATATATTCACAATTGGCAAATGCCTGTATTTTTACAAGGTGTTCTCAAGCTCTCCTTGACTCTTCAACTCTACCATATCTTTTTCAAAATGAGATATGAAATCTCTTTTACCTGAGTGCTCATTGAGCGCTTCCCTCCAGGTACACCTACCCTATTCAATTACAATGAATGGGGCTGCCTAGTCCAGAATCGGACCTAGATCTCAGCCAATCTACAATAAAGGTCGATCCTATCTAATGCCTGCACAAAGGCATGGAATTCATGGCTCACCAACCTAACACATTAAATTACATTCAATACAAATTCAAAATGAGGCTGCGCCTCCCTTTCAGCCCTGAATGAGTGCGCGCTGACGTGGCTGACTGGCTGGCATGGAGAGATGCTCTTGCATCATACTCCACAGCTGCAAAAATCATGAGCTCCTGCTCATGAGCTTACCCTGTAATTGTTGGAATCCACCTGGGTCCCAAACAAGTCTGTGGAGCTTTTCACCTGCTCCATTCTGTTGTTGCTGCTTCCGCCGCGCTGCTACTGCTGTCTTTCCTCTACCCAGCTTCTCCTCGCTGGTAGTCTGCGCTGATTTCAACATCAGCTCCATGATCTCCTTGATCGCTTCATCCAGCTTCCCCAGTGGCTGGTTTTTCTGTTGCAGTCTCCACAGCTGCAAAAATGTTTGGCCATGTGACTGATCATCATGATCTCCCATGCCATCCTCATCTGTTTCCAACCTCACCTGTTGGATGTGCATGCCCTGCACTTTCACCCTGTCTTCTAGGGCTTCAATCTGCTCCCACAGCTCTGCAAGACATATGCTGTCTGTGTCTTCATTCTCTGTTTCTGCAACCCCCTCTGTTGCATTGTTTTCAACTTCATGGCTGAAAATGCTGAGCCATTCCTTGAAATGCTCGTTTCCTTCTTCTGTTTCTTTTGCTGTCAGCTCAAATGCTGCAACTCGCTCAGCTCGCTGGCTGAATTTGTTGAGTTGTTCCTCAGAACACTCATTCTTCTCTTCATCCACTTGGGTAGTCTCAGATACCTGCTCCAATTTCCTTTCTTTTCTGACAGTCATCTCCTGCGGTGACTGCTCTGCTGCTGTTGCTATATCTGCAACTGAATTTTCTACCCCCTCCTAGGCAGACGGTAGGAATACTTATATTCCCCCAACCATCAGAATATCGTTCTGACCTTCCTCCTCTGTCAGCTGCATCTGCTGATCCACATTCATCCTTGAGCCCACTTGCTCTGTCATCTCTCTTAGCTGATTCCAACTCACTTCTGAGTTACTAAGACCCACAGATGGTCTTATCTGCTCATTCCTGCCCACCTGGAAATATGGGATGCTTCCACCGCTTCCCTGGCAGATTATGAGATCAACCGATCCCATCTTCATCAGCAACCTTTGCTGAATTGAACTCTCCCTTGAGTCCAAGAGACTCTCAGACAGTCCCAGTTTTTCATCCCTTCCCTCTAGGCAGCTTAGTACGCTTCCGCTGCCCTCTTGGCAGTCTTCAATGCTTTCACTGCCCTCATGGCAGTCTTCGAGACCTCGCAAAGATATCTGATCAACGCCCAGCTGGCCATTTGAAATTTCTTGGTTGTCCTCACGACAGTCTTTGAGATCCTCAACTGATCCCAATTCGTTGCCCTCCTGGCAAACTGGAATTTCTTCTTTTCTGCCCAACCGACAGTATTTAAAACCATCAGCTGATTCCAATTTATTCCAATCATCATCATTATCGTCGAGACTTTTTCCTGTCTCTGGCCAACAGTAACAAATCATGTCTTCTTCTGTGGCCCTGAGGTTCTCAGCATACCTCAGCCATCCTTTCAACAGCCTATGTTGTCTTATGACCATCAGCTGCTTGACTGGCCATTTCGCTTTTGCCTTCTCCATTTGCAATTCGTGCAGTCGTCTCCTCCTCTTATCCTGCCGCATCCGCAGTTCCATCTTCTCTATGTCTGCTTTTAATTCATAGAGGTTTCTGGTCTCTTCTTCGTCCCATTCGGAAAGCTTTTCTGCCTTGCTTTCCTTCCTATGGCCTTCAGTAGCCATTTTGATGTGTCTATCTGTCCCCTCGACAGATCTGTTGCTGTCACTCCAACAATCCTGAGTGCTCAACTTCATCCTCCTACAGTCCTGCTGACTGTCTATGGACTACTGCTTACCTGCAAGCAATCGTCTACAGAGTCTTCGGTAACTCTGTCTTCTTCCGCTCCTCCATCTCTTCCTGCCTGAAATATACAAGAAAGAATTTCCGCTGCTCTGATACCACTTGACGCAAGTCATGAGTATCAGAGTGCTTTCCTTTCCTCCTTCTCTCCTCTTGCCTGAAGTATACAGACAAGACCTTTGGGCTCTGATACCACTTGACGCAGACCGGTGCCCTCTAAACCCTCACGATTCCACCCTGCTCTCACCAGGACCTTCTCATTCTCTCACAGGCCCGAAGAGTCTAATCTCTTCCAACTCCCCTCGGGAGTCACGAGTTACCCACAGTAGATCCTCGACGATATCCCTTCGCAAAATGGGCAATCGTGAATCGGGAATTCGTGGTTCACGTGAGCGCAGACACAAGCAACTTGAAACCCCGAACCCCGATGGTCAACGGGTCTATGCTTTCCTCATCTCGGGGATTTCCCTATCGGGAAATCGGCAATTTCGATGTTGCGATTCACTTGCTCTCCAAATCACCGAACCCCGAACTCCGATCTGACATCATCTATCCATGCCTCCGACTGTAGCTTACAATCTGACACCTGTGGTCCACTCACTCTCGGGGCCCCACGATGCCACGTCCTTTCGGGACTTCGCGGATCGCGAATCCGCGATGCAAGTTACTTTGTGGTCGAAACCCCGAAACGCCGAACGCCGAAACCCCGAAGTCTGATGACACCTGTTCTCCACTTGCTTTGGAGGTCCCACTCAGCTACGTCACCTCCTTCGCTCGTGCGATCGGGAATCACGGGATCACGATTTCAACTGTCACGAATTCCTTGCATTCGGAAGTCCCGAATGCCGAAACCCCGATATCATGCCACCTGTCAACACCTCATGGTGAGGCCTAATGCCTTGACACCTGTCCCCACTCGTGCTATCGGGAAATCACAATTCGGGAAGTCGCGTTTCCTGATGCACAAGGTCACGGTCCTTACAAAAACCTGAATCCCAACTCCTCAGGATCTTGCGCCATGTGTCCCCGCTATGATCGATGGCTCTGACCTATTCGGGAAATCGCCGGTCGCGATTTCGAAGAGGTTGAACTCTTGCCTCCAGGAAACGCCGAACGCCGAACCCCGATCCTCAGGGATCCTGTGCCACGTGTCCCCTCTCCGGTCAATGGCTCAGATCGATTCCGGGAATCGCAACTCGCAATTTCTCAAGGGGTAGAACTCTCACCTTACCAATCCCCGAATGCCGAAACCCTGAAGTCCGATGGACTTTAATTCTCTGAACCTGCGCTTACGAGTTAACTCCTGTGTAACTCCTCCTTGATCTGACGATCCTCGGGATTTCGCAGAACTTCACGGGGATTTCCAGTCGTCGATTCTCTTCCTCTGAGAACCTCTTCCTAGACGTGGAAATCCAACGGTGTAGACCTTCTTTCTCCGTTGATGCAACGGTTGTTATGCTCCCTCGAGCTTCCTTGAGTTTTCTTCCCAGACTTGGAAGAATTCTTTGTTCCCAAAGGCTTGGAACTTTGCGTTTCTTCTCCTCTGCGAACCCTCAACTTGAGTCTCGCTGATACATGGGAAAAGCGCTGCCCTTCCTGAGCTTCAGTCCTTGAATCCTCAATGGATTCCTTGTCTCCCGCGCTCCTGCAGAGTCTCTGCGCCCACACGGTGCTGTCTCTTCTGAGCTTCAGCGAATACTCAGACCCCTTGAGGGATTTTGTCTTCCTTTCCCTCAGATGATCAATATTGACGCCTTCCTGGCTCCTTGCTCAAGCAACCTCCATGCTGAGTCTTTCTGGGTATTCAGCAACCCAATAAAATCTCCCTCAGTGGATGCTTCCTTCAGATGATAGAACTCAAAGAGTTCCTTCCTCCTGTATAGTCTTCACATTTACTCAACGCCCACCTGGCGGAGTCTCTTCTCCTCTTTCATAGAACACTCAACAGTTCTTTCTTCCTGTGCACTTATGCACTCGCTCGATGCCCTCCTGGCAGAGCTCCCACAGAATCCTCAGCAGTTACGCTTTCACCTTATGCTTACGCACTTCGCTCAACGTCCTCTAGACGTAGCTTCTTAGAATCCTCAACAGAATTCCGGTCTTCTTGAACTCACATCTGAGTTCTTTCCTCCATGTACTTCTATACACACGCTCGACACCTTCTTGTAGAGCTCCTGCAGAACTTCTCAAAGGTTCTGTCAACAACAGTGTCTCGGCTACACTGCATTGACTATTGAGGTGTTCAGTAACCCCAAAATTCCTCCTCCTGTATCAGTTATTGACTTCCAGGCTGGTGCTCTCAGCACGTCTTTGTCTGACTCCTCTGAGTTCAGAATGCAACTCTATGCACGGCCATCAGAACCTCAATGTTCTGTCACACCCACCTGGTGTGAAGCCTCATATACCCTCAACCTGAAATCAACTCAACTCCCTGCAAATGCATGATAACAACATACAATTACAGCATAAAGGAAAACACTCACATGCACACACATAAATAGAATATCATGCAGGAAAAACTGCTCTCTATTCATATATTCACAATTGGCAAATGCCTGTATTTTTACAAGGTGTTCTCGAGCTCTCCTCGGCTCTTCAACTCTACCATCTCTTTTTCAAAATGAGATATGAAATCTCTTTTACCTGAGTGCTCATTGAGCACTTCCCTCCAGGTACACCTACCCTATTCAATTACAATGAATGGGGTTGTCTAGTCCAGAATCGGACCTAGATCTCAACCAATCTACAATAAAGGCCGATCCTATCTAATGCCTGCACAAAGGCATGGCATTCATGGCTCACCAGCCTAAGACATTAAATTACATTCAATACAAATTCAAAATGAGGCTGCGCCTCCCTTTCAGCCCTGAATGAGTGCGCGCTGACGTGGTTGACTGGCTAGCATGGAGAGATGCTCCTGCATCATATAAATTTTTCATACAGAGTCTGTTTGACACGAAACAAGCGGCGTTGGAAGGCTATGGAAGAGATCTACGCAATGGAGTCATTATCATAGCAATTTGAGATAAAAAATATTTGGTCATTTTTCTTGTATATTGCAGCCATCCATATGACTTCGAAAAACAGTTTCGATCATCATATCATAAAAACATGCTATAAATCTATAATTTGGTTTTTGAATCACTGAAATTGAGCATCAAATGAATAAGTTATCAAAGAAACATTGACGGGTTGTCCAAGGTGCACCACTTCCTGACAGGTAAAAAGTGCATTTCAATTTATTTATTTTCCTTGGATTTGTTCTATTTAGCATTAATTGTGAATTTTTGTGTATGTATCAGATGAAGAAAGACTGATCACCTCTATTCTTTGATAAACTCGTGTTTTATTGCAAGTCAATCCTAATTTTTTTTGCAGGTTCTAGGATGATGAAGAAGACCAATTTATGCGCTAGTAGTTTTCAAAGACCACATACTCTAGAGAAAAGCATGTCCCAATGAAATCATGAAGAAGTCAATATCATTATATTTCAGACCATATCCATCATACCATTGCTATCAAAAGAAGCCTCTCAAAGTCATTATGTGATGATTCATCTTCTTTCCTTTGAGCCTAACATGTTGAAGTCAATCCTAACCTTGTCATCTTCCTATCACTACTAGATCTTGGCTTCAACCCCTTTGCAAGTTTCATACTTTCCTGCCTCACTTTCACTCACCCCTAACCCATGAATAAAGTCACTTAGCTCACTTACCAAGCTGAGTTACCACCTTGTCATTTTCCTTTTGCCAAATAAAGCCTACTTGATATTTCATCTATGGTCCTCTAAATCATTACTCTGTACTCATGTTAGATGATGGGGGATTCTGTATGGCCCTCCTTCTGACAAGTCTTGGCCCATCGACATCATCACATTATCTGGGATTGAGACTAGAGACCTTTTCAGTACCTTGAGGCTTGCATGCCTTAATGGCAAGTTCTTTCGCCAATAAACAGTGGGAATACATCAATGTCCCCTATTTGTCGGATCTTCTAGGTGACTTGACGTGCGACACATTTATTCGTACCTAGTAAGATGTACTTGGGCATCTTGACTCTCATTGACATTAATGGTGAGTAGTCTTGTGTCGGTTAACAACATTCATTAATGGTTGATAATCCGACAATTTCTTTCTATGTTCGACATCAACAAAATGTATTCACATAGATAAGAATTATGCCATGATGCGGATATGAATGAAGACTATATGGTTCCATGACACTCACAACAACTTGCAACAGTGTTCCAGTAAATCAAATATGCAAATCCAGAGTTCAACACCAGCAGCTTAGTTCCAACAATAAGACGGTACAGATGTACCAATTTCAGATCTCATTCTATGTTCATACACCCAAGAAGATCAGATTATTTTCACTCCAAAGATTCATGATCCAATAGTAGCAGCCAAAACATTCCAGCCATACAAATATCTCTCAGATGCATAGCTCATGATCTTCTCAGGTACGTGAAGGTATGTTGTTTTCCAATATTTAATTAGTAATTCCTTAAATGCTAAAAGACATGCATTTGGAAAAATTTCCTATTTGTCCATCCATATCCTTCACTATTCCATGTCCTTCCCTATTTGCTACATTTTTTGAGGATGGAGAACACCTTCAGTTGGGGGGGAAATATTCATCATACCTTATATTCTTATGTCATTCATTGATCCTATATTACATCTTTCATAACCTTGTTTTTCCCAATTGAGTGTTGTTGTTTTTATAAAGCACCTTCATTGATTTCCTAAATTGCATCATTGATTTGCATATGAAACACATATTCCAAAGAAAATCTACCATGAGGAGGATGGATTCCATGCATTTGACATACTTCAATGCACCTTATTGAATAAGACTAAAATGATTGGATGATTGATACACACATTACTGAATCATCATTTTGAATGCATTCATATGATTGAAATTTCAAGTCTATTCTTTGTTGTAGCAAGAAAAAGAAAAATGAAAGTGTTGTCACACA
>ML787349.1:473648-489986 GCA_009831015.1 Picea engelmannii | reverse complement strand
ATGTCCTCTATAACAATAACTCAACTTGAAATCAGTTGGAACTCGTCCCAACTAAGGAAAATGGACACAAAAACAAATAACTTAGTCACACAATAGGTTAACTTATCCCCTTCAACAAAATGGAGGCCCACTAGAGAGATATAACCTCTATACCACTAGAAGACGACCCCACATCAAGAGAAACTTATCCTAAATGAAACATTTTGACCCAACAATCAGAAAATCGCCCCCAATAAAATGTACCTCAACCAATAAGTAAGAACGTGTTCTCCAAGATGCGAAATTATCCTCTACAAAGAAAACCGAACTACCAAAAGATGAAATCTAGGCCAAAATGAAGAACAATGAAAATATTTGAGTGATATTCTCTCCACGGCCAGATGGGGTGGATGTTCTCACCACCAAAACCAATCTTCTTTTCTAGGGTTTTCGTCCCAAAAGAGAAAATCCACAAGAACTCCTCAAATTTGTTTTTAGAAAAATAACAATGCATAATCAAAGAGGGTGCTCTAATTTCTCTTTTAATTCCTTGTTCACCTCTTTGTTTATCCTTTTACCCTTTTAATAAGTTAAAGTGACGTTATAAGCTCAAGGTCACTTAAAACACCTTTTCTCTTAATTACTCAATGTCACATTTTAAAAATATTGTGTTTTAACCTTGACGACATCAAATAATTAATTAATTCCCTTTTTATTTCACTAACTAATATGGGAATCACTTAGGATATTTTTTCAATCTCTTGAAGTGGTCATTTGGAAATGGACATTATTGAGGCCAAAAGTGGGAACTTTCAAGGTCTAATCAACAAGCTTGGTCTCATAGATCTGGAAACCCAAAATGGCCTTTTCACCCGGTCAATCTGTCATTTGGGATCCCAACATGTTGCATGTCGTCTGGATCGCTTCCTCATTTTAGAAACCCTCTTAATGTAAGGCCTAGCGATGAGTGCTAACATCTTGTACACCTTGGGATCTGACCATTGGTCTATACAACTCTCACTCGATATCTCTGGCTCTCATGTATGAAATACCTTTAGATTTCAGTGTTTCTAGCTCAACCACCTAGAATTCCAAGATCTAGCTCCGAAATGGTGGAGGGAATCTTCCATCTCGCATGGTTCCAAAATGTTTTGTTTTCAGCAACGACTAAAAAAATTTAATCAAAGCCTAAATATTTGGAACAAACAACACATCGGAAATATTTTTGAATCCCAAAGAAACCTGAATGACCAAATGAAGATCATCCAGATCCAGATTAGGAATCACACCCTCATGGAGGATCTCAAATCATAGGAAACTCTACTCAAACATAAATTGGAGGAAAGGCATTCTCAAGAGGAAGTCAGGTGGAGGAAAAAATCGAGAATACATTGGCTTCAAGAAGGGGAAAAAATACAAAGTTCTTCCATTGTGTGACAATCCAACACAAACAAATCAACCACATTACACACATGGTCATGAAGCAAGGGAAAACTCTCCACAAACATTAATATCTCAAACATGAACTGGTCTCTTATTACCAATATCTATTGTTTGAATCCCCCAATTGATAGATCCCCCAACACAGAAAATATCACCCAACACATCCCCAATATCATCACTCGAGGGGAGAATAAATCTTTGTCCAGAATAATCATGATTGAAGAAGTATACCTATCCATGCAACACGCCCCCGTAGGAAAAGATCTAGGTACAGACGACATCATGCCAAACTTCTTTCACTTTTTTTGGCCCATGATTCGGGAGGAATTTTGGAACATCATTGAATATTATCACATCTCTGGGTAGGTTCTCCCTTCTCTTAATGCCACTTTCCTGACGCTCATGACCAAATAATATTAAGTCACTCATCCTAAAAATTTCAGACGAATTTATGCTTGCAATGTAATCTACCAGTTGCTAACAAAAGTAATCACTCGATGCCTCAAACCACTCCTGCCCCTCATCATTTACCCTGAACAGTAACGGTACGTTGAAGACAGGAAAATTTTTGACAGCGTTATACTTTCCCACCAAGTCATACACTCTATTCATAGCATGGGTACTCTAGGTATGTTATTAAAGTTATATCTTTCCAAAGATTTTGATTAACTCAATTGGGCTTACATGAAATCAATTCTTCTTTATTGCTCAAGAGAATGGGCACAACAATCTGATCATCGAGGGGGATTCTCAAACAATTCTAGGCCTTTTCACAAATATACTCAATGGATAAAATCCATACAACATCTCCCCTTGCTAGTGACTTACCAAAGGACTCATTTCCATTCTTGATCTCATTTTTCCTCGCTTGGTGCTCATTCCTTCGCATGTGAGAAGGAAATCCAACTAGGTAGTAGATAAACTCACTAATTTCAGGGTGGCTTTAGAAGGACCAAATATCCTCTATACGTTCCCCACCCACAAATATCAACCCCTCCTCTAGGATTTCATAGCTAAGGTTCTCAGCACAAATATCCCCCGGATGGGGCATCAAAGTGCTCCACATGTTCATCCGATAACTCAAAGCACACCACATCGTCTCGAGCCATGTGATGGCACTTGATGCTACCTTCGGCCTTTATTACCAGCTTATGAACTCTGCAACTATCCATTTCACCATGCTCTCAAATAAATGCTTAAGTGCTCTTAGAGTTGTCTTCCCATCATGGCTATGGAACAAGTACAATGTATGATCCTCCTGAGCTCGTGTGCATTTACTCTTCGTCCTCCCTCTTATGGAAATGCCTATCTACCCAGTTGGTATCTACCACCCTCTCCTTCTAGCAACTCTTGGACTCTGTCATTTTTCCTGGTTCCTACCTATTTCTTCATGTTTGAATCTCCGCCTCACCCTTACATTCGTCAGGATATGCCTTGCCTTCATGGGAAGCCGAAGAGAGGTGCCCTTTGGTACCAAAATAGAGAAACCATGGCCAACACACACCCACCCACATCCAGTCCTACGCTTAACTCCTCACTTATGTCATACACTCAGTCCTCTTAAGATAAATGTGGCCTTCCACCTCTATCCTCTCCATGGGCTTGCCGATTTGAATGGTTTGACCTTCAGGGGAATTTTCTTGGCTATGCTCTTGGGCCTCTCCTAGAACTAGCCTCAACCTCATAGCTAATATTCACACACTCTTCTAGTCCACCACCCTTCTCTCCCTCACCACCCCCTTCGGAACCCTATCACCAACTTATGTTCCTTCACTAGAGGAATTCAACGCTCGAACGCAAGAGCTTCAATTGGAAGCAACTCAAGGCCAACCTCTGCTCTAGTTGGACTGTGCTTCATGCCCGTGGCTCCGAAATTCAATCTCAATTCTCCAAGAATTGGTCTTCACAGTCCATAAGGACATCAATGAACTTTGTTTTCGGCTGGAACACCTGGATCAATTTGCATAGCAAATCGAATCTTTTCTTTCAACCTTGCTCTACTCCCTGCATTCACCAGATTCGAGCACCAATGCCCCTACATCTCTAGGGGTTTTTCATTCTCCATAATTCTATGGGGAGGATGAACGAGACGTTGATACATGTGCAAAGGAGGTTGAGGACAAGTGAGACACACATGCAGTAGAAACCAAGGACATTCAATCACACCAGACACCATGCCAGTCGACATGAAAATAGGTGTCGACATGTTTGTTTTATTTTGAAAATTGTTAGTTGTTTCTGGAAGGTTCTGTTTAGGATGTTGGAGTTCAGTACTATCTATTTTGTGTGTTTATCAGATGATAGTAATTTTCTAGTTCATAGTATAATCTTCTTTGTTCTACATTATGCATGCATGGACCGGACAAATCGGTTTCCCCACGAGGCGATTCAGGAAAATATGTTTAATTATCAATGATTTTTACAGTCAGAGTGTCAACCTGAGTTGGTTTCCCTTCAGGGAAACTCAACACATCCAAAACTCGTTCTCAATAAAATATTGTAATTTTTTCTTATGACAGGTAATATAAAGCTTCTTACTTAAAAAAAAAATAAGAATGCCAAAGATTCACAACATGCAGAATAGCCAACATTTACTTTTCATAGATGGATTGGCTTAAATTTATGTCTGAAATTTGTTTGTTGGTTAAATCCAAAGGCTAACCATCTTGCATGAGGACTTCTCCAATTAATTTTCCAAAAGAATTACATTCCAAGACAAAATCCTTGGTGATGGCAGGAAGGGCTAGGACCAGAATCATGCACATAGCTTATTTCAAGGCTTGGAAGGATTGGTCAACTACTAGATTCCAAGTGAAGGAATTATTTTTAAGCAGATTTGTGAGAGGGGATGCAATTTTTAATGAATTCTTAACAAAATTTTAATAGTAACCTAGTAAACCTACAAATCCACTCAATATCTTAAGAGTACCATAACCATAAGAGAAGAATAAGGGCTGGTACTAGGGTGGATAACACCCGCTGGGAGCAAATCCTACACTATTTTCTCAGTTTTAGTGTTTTGGGAAAACAGACGACGATAAGGGAGAACATTGGGAGGAATACTACCAAGAACAAGGGGAATGAAATGATCATGAACACCATGAGAAGGTATAAGTCCCCAAGGATTGGAAAAAATGGCTTAATGTTTGGAGAGGATAGCTTGGAGGTCGGGATGCATAGATGGTGCCTCAACTGCTTGAATGGAATGGAGTTGGGAAATAATAACAGAGTGACCTTTCTTGAGGAGATTTTCCATAGGATGGGAACTAATGATCTCAGGAGAATCAATTATGAGTCCTTGGAATTGATATTGTTGTCCCTCTTGTTGGAATTTCATGGTTAATCCCTTAAAATCCATGAGATTGGGTCCCAAAGTGCATAACCATCCAACACCTAGCACAATGTCACAATCACCCATGCCAATGGAAAACATATGAGATTTCAGGTGGCACTATCCAATTTGAACACCTACATTTTCACAATTCCCACCACATTTAATGGACCCACTATTGGCTATCATGATTTGAAAATTGCTGACAACATGAATATAGAAATTAGTTTCCTAGGCAATGCGACGATGAATAAAATTATGGGTGTTGCCACTATCAACAAGGATCATGAATTTTTTATGCTTAATATAACCAATGATCTTGAGGGTTTGTGGAGCAGAGAATCCAGTGAGGGAATGTAATGAAATTAGTGGGTCAAATTCAGGTGGGTCAATGCGCTTCTGGGTAGCATCAAGAAGAGATGGCTCTTCAAAAAGGGGAACTACAGCTTCTTATTCAACAACATCTTCTGAAATGGACATAAAATGTTTTTGTTCCTTACACTTGTGCCCAAAAAAATATTTTCGATCACAATAATAGAAAATACCCTTGAGTTTGTGCTCAACCATTTCAAACCTAGTTTATTTCTAGACCCTAAGGGGAGTGGAAGGGGGCAAAGGATCTGTGGGTCGAGGGTGAGGAACAAAAGAGGGTTTTGTATTTTCTTTCTGAGACAAAACAACTTGTTGGGCCTATTTGGCACCTTGAGTATCTTCCAAACAAGTCTGAGGGCAAGCCATGAGAACTTGGGCTCATATTTCATCCTTTAGGCCACTAATAAATCATTCTCGAAAGAATGCATCTGTCATTCCCTTGGTTCGAAAGGCCAAATGCTCAAAATAAGTTATAAATTCTTCCATTGTTCCCGATTGTTTCAACTTGGTCAAATGACCTAGATAGTGGGTGTCAGTGTTAAAGCGTTCGTAGAGCTTGGAAACAAATAGGGTCCATGCAATATACCTCGAACATAGATTTTTATTCCATTGCCACCATTTCCAACATTCAAGATCCAGATAGAGAACAACATAGCAAAGTTTTTCCAACTCGTTAGTAATTCCATGGAGAGAAAAATAATTCTCCATTTGAGTGGCCCAATCCGTCGAATTGGAGCCATCAAATTTATTGACCTTGACTCAAGGAAGACGGGGGCCACGATGAAAGGAGTTAGATTGAAAATTCAAATAATGAGAGTGAACACTATCTAGTTGGTATGAGGAGGAAGGAACCTGGGTTCGATTCCAAAATCGATTGACAAGAGACTGGAGGGTGTTAAATTAGTTCATGAATTTGGCATCCATGGTGTCAAATTTTTGCTGGACTTGGGTCTTGAATTTTTCAATGTGGGAATTAGTAGATATAATATAAAATTTCACTTATTGGAGGGACTCCTTGGTTTGATTGATGGAAGCTTGTAGGTCTTGGTTACGAGTGTTGGCCATTTGGATATGGGGAGTTCTGGTAAGGGGAAATGGGTGGGTGGAACCACATAAAAGTAATTATAAGTGATAGTTACGAATACTATCATGGATAAAAGGGGAATATAATGGGAGAGGTCGTGAATAGGGATGTTGGGAAGGGGTTAGATCCAATGAAAAAAATGCTTAAAAACGATAGGTACCATTGTGATCAGGGAGAAAAGGTTAATCCAATCAAATAGGTCCCAAACAAGGGTGTCGACGAGAGAACTATAATTTGTTTTACTCCTACAGAGTTATACTCCGATCTAAGCTATACTACATTATTGAAATACCAAAATTCTTGATAGGAAAAAATGTGTAGTAATTTTGCAACCAGAATGTAGGAGGTGAAGTTGGATGACAATGGATCTTTTTTGTTATGGATTTGTTTCTTTCCCAAGGGTTATGATATTGAAGGTTTCTATAGACAAGGGTTTATCCTATGTTATATCTCTCTGATATATGTGTGGGGTCCAACAGTAGTACATATCCCAATATCTCATGGCACCAACTAAGGAGGCTAGATCGTACCCATATCTATAGTACTTGACTACCTAGGTACTAGAGAGTATCTTCCTGAGTGTTTTTCTTGGTGGCACTATAACAGTCAGGAGACTGATCGATTTATCTATAGAGAGATTCAAAATATCTAGGTCATTCCATATATGGGTGTTGTTTGATGCACTACCACTCAAAGAGGTACCAACAGGGATTAAAACGGTGGCCAACAATGTGCGCTTAATTACAACTTGTATTTCCTGCATGTATGTTGACCCGACCATAGATTTATGCAATGAACAACAAATCTTTATAGCTTTAAGATGTCAGAATAGTTCTCTACCTTGGAAAAAATAACCCACAATTTTCTTCCAAGGAGAATGCTCTGATACCACTTGTAAGGTATCAGATCAATTATATTAGCACAAAAGAGAATTAGTGTAGATAAAAACACTGATATAGAAACAAAAGATGGAAATACAACAAATATAACAGTGGAACAACAAATTATATGGAACCACAACACCAAAATTATAAATTTATTGATAGGAAACAATGTTCACTTGCCTCTTCGAGGGGGAAACCTCCAGTAGAGGAGAGATCTATTACAATAATTCTCAAGACAAAAATATTCCATGCCTATTTCTCTTATCTATATTGATTCCATCTTCTAAAGAAGCTTCTATCGAAATATCTTTCTAGAAGCAGAAGCTTCTATTAGGTCTTCTTACATTGACTTGTTCTCATTTATTAAATAGGACTTATAGACTAACATTGGCCTTTATTACATGGAAAATATATCATTCTACCTACATGAGGGGTTAGGGAGGTTAGGTCCCTAAAAATATGTTTCCAAACACTTCTTTACAACTTCATTTTGTCCATGATTCTAGGGATGATAGGCAGTGTTGAGATGTAATTGGGTTCCCCAGAGCGTAAAAAATTCTTGCCAATTTTTTTTCATGAAAGTGGGTTCGCAGTTATAAATAATAGAATGAGGCAAGACCTGAAGTTTGAATATGTTATCCATAAATATTTGAGCCACTATGAATGCAATGAATGTATTGAAGAGCACAACAATGGGCATATTTGGAAAGACGGTTGAATACTACCATGATAACTAACTTATTACTGGATTTATAAAGGCCAACAATGAAATCCATAGAAATGTCCCTCCAAAGAGCAGGGGGAATCAGAAGTGATTGGAGTGTGCCTTGAGCTTTGCATTTTTCTCCCTTATCACATTGTTAGGTATCACATTCATTCAGAAAGGTTTGGATTTATTTTTTCATACCTTCCCCCAAAAAATAACGTTTGACCCATTCATAGATTTTGGTGAACAATGAATGCCCAACTTTGTGTGAAGCACGAATCTTAGAAAACACCATTGATTTAAGTTTCAATTGTTTTCTTAAATACAGATGAACTTTGTAGTGAAGCTCTTCATTGTGTCAAGAGTACCTTGGAGAATCTTGAGAATGGTGTTGCAATTGTTGGATCAGGTGAGAAAGTTTGGGGTCTTGTAACTGTTATAACCCTATAATTTGTAGGATCATTTGGTGACTAGAAAAATTTTCACTATTGATGTATGTTGTCTTGCAAATAATATTTAATTCCTGCAAATTATTTTCAAAAAGAAAAGAAAGAGAAGAGAAAACAAAAGAAAAGAAAGAAAAAAGAAAAGAAAAGAATAAAAGAGGGCACAAAAGAAATGGATAAAATCCCCATGCAATAATAATGAATTGATCCATACAGTTTAAACATGGCCAAGTCCTTTTGAATCTATTCTGATAGTTTTAGTGAATAAGCCTGGCTAAACTGTTTAACATTAACCAGGTAGTTAGGTTAGCTAGTGAATAAATTTGATCAAATTGTTTAATCTTGATCAAATAGCCCCAAGGTAGAGTAATTTCTTATCCCAACAATCTAATCTTGGCTAACTATGTAGGTAGGTTAGGACATAGGCTAGCTAGTTTTTCCTTCAATAAATATGATTGATCTTCAATGAAAATCCATGATTTGGATGTTTGATGTGTGTTTCCTAACCACTTGGTGACAAAAAGCAAAGGGAAGCAGCGAAAAACACACAAAAAGAGAAATATCCTAAGTTTGTGCTGAACATTTTTGTTTCGCACCCAGAGAATAAGGAGTGCGCTAGGAACAATGGTTGATCTAGCGATGTGTAGATAAATGGTGGACAATGAATTCTGGACCCCCTCGACCATTCTACCTTTAACGATGGGGGGGGTCCAATATGGAGAATAAAAAGTGCGCTAAGATCAACGATTGAACTAGCAGCGCATAGATCAATGATGGAAAACAAATTTCAGACTCCCCCGACCGTTATACCTTTAACAATGGAGGGGGGGGTCTGATATAGCGACTAAAGTGAGTGCACAGATTGACAGTGGATCCGACGATGCTTGGATCTATGGTTAGCAAAAGATCCCAGACCCCTCCAACCATTCTACCTTTAACATTGGGGGGGGCGGTTTCTGATATGGGCGGGTTTTTCCCAGCGTGCCCCATCCTAACGTGTCACAATCATATGGTGTCAGACCCCCTCATCCTAAACCATTTACCACCTAATCCCCATCCGACATACTTCCATACCGACATTATTTTACCCCCGTCGTATCCTGATGTCATGTCCCACTACCCCTCATTACAAGTCTCATATCATAACTCTGTCAACTTGTCCCCTCCATTCACCCTTTACAGGTCATGTCCCACTTGCTTATATTATAATCATCGCCATCCACATCATATTGGTACACCCATCACCCGTTCTTCACCTACCACCTCACACCTCTAGTGTTCCATTGGCCATTTATTATAGGCTAACATACCCGTTAGTCTGTTGACATGTCCCCCACGCCCAACGGATACTCATTTACTCAAATGTAACCCTGTTTTTTCCATTCACACACTGCTCACACTCTTTGTGCATCAGAAAGCTCGTTTTCCTCACCTTTTCAACCAGTAACCCATCCATAACCATTACCTACTAACGCTTTTGTTTCAATGTGTAGGTACCTGTCAAGGAAAATCCATTCCTCCCACCTCCTGTCAATCTCGACCGGATTCTGCTAACTGATAAAGATTACCTTATCACAGAGACCAGGTGTGAATTTGACTTCGCCGAATTGCAGACATGGTTTAAAGATACCTTCATGTATCAAAGTGATGAGATTGGGCTCTGGGAGTCCAATCTCCCTTTGTATCTATTTCCCCAAATCCACCATTTTCCAGAGTTCTCCCTCAAATGTCAGGCACATTACCTCCCCAATCAGAGAGCCATAGTATCATCGTCTAGAGAAAATCTTTTATCCATCACACCCGAGGCCATTGATAAAATGATTCAAATACCTAGAGTTGAATCCCATTCTCCCCTCACCATTGAAGTTCTAACAGAAATGTTCCAGAACCTATCTTTTCCTTAAAGAGCGCAGAGTTTTGAATTGTTCCTCCCACAGGATGCCCAATTTCCCAAGAAAAATTCCCCTTACCATTCCTCCATGTTTTTGGAAAAGGGAAACCAAATTATTTCATCATTATGTTTTATGCTCGACTATTTCTCAAATGAATGGGTGGATGAACCCATCTTGGTTTTCCTATCCATTTTCTCTGCTAAAGAAAAGGCCACCATCCAGTTCGATTACAACACCTTTCTGGCCGAGAACATCCATGATCAAATTTTTAAATTTGCCACAAAGGGCATGTTCCAGTATTCTTCAATACTGGCTTACATGTTCACCTTCTTTCAAGAACACAGGCTCTCTTTCTCTATGCAGAAAATGGACCAGGACGACAAACCACGGATTGTAACCTCTTGGACTTCGTTGCTCAGAAGAAACTCCACATAGATTAATTTCAAATAGTTTATTGAGCAGTTTTACCATCCAGTGGTGAGCATGCTCAGTGGTAGAGCAGAGCCGAGGATAAATAAGGAGGTCCAGAGAATCTTACACCTCTCAGACCTCACCAAGACTAGAGATTGGCACCTCTATCAAAATCACACATAAATCAAGGTATATGGGTGTGAGTTAGTTCCATACAAACTGCTCACGTACTTTCCTGTCAGGATATTTTCCCTGGATTATATTAGACAAATGATCAATTCGGATGATATACATTTTCTATCTCTAAAGAAGAAACAATAGTTGAGAATAAAAGGGCAGATAAGACCTTTTATCTGCAACAGTCAAGCTATTGGGGAAGAGGCAAACAAATTATTAAAGGAAATGAGATTTAGTACCAGTTTCACTTGGCACTATGATAAGTGTGGGATCATTGTAGAAATGAGATCGAAGAACAAAAGTTCTCCATATGCTCACACACTCAAACCAAAAATTGAGAAAATTGTGAACCAAACAGAGTGGGAGGTGAACACCCTAGAAGACACTGAACAACAGTCTCCTCTAACCATGATTTCATAAACTACCACTCCATAGGTACCAAAGGAGAAAATACCAAGGAAATATGTTTCTCCTTTAGTCATCAAAGTGTCAACAAAGGATTTCCAGGTATGCACTAAAAGGACTAAAACCACCCACACTACTCACAGGTCTGGAGAGGAAGAGACCCAGACTACCAAGGTAGTCGAGGGAGAACGTACACCACTTCTTTCAAGCAACCATCAGATGATGTATACTTCTTCCTCAAAGAGGAAGACTAATACTACTGTGCCCACCCAACCTTCACCAACATCTACAAAGTTGATTATTTTTTAAAAGTATGACTTAATCAAGAAGAAGAATGAGATGCTAATAAATCACACCTATGCTCAGTTCTAGAAGAAGACATCAACAACACATCATAGTTTTCTCTTCGCTTTTTCTATTGAGAAGGGAAGAATGCACATGGCGTTTCTGCAAGCACAGGTGCCTCAACCCAAAGAGATCACTGATTACAAAAGGTCTACTCTTGAATTCGATGCCAAACAAGTTCATCCAGCTGACCAGATGAATTTGCACAGGAAGACTGAAGAAATGGTATTCTCCACATTGGCCCATGCTTCCACTACTGCTGTGAAATTATAGGTCTCTCTGAACAATGTTAAGACCCAATTAAAACTGGAGAAAATATCCTCTTTTGCAAAGGACAACATGATTAAATCCTTAGAATTATTGGTGCTCAAAATTGGGTTTGACCCCTCAAATGTGAAAGCGGATGAGGAGTTTCTTAAGAAAAAGAATGCTGACAAAGAATATCTGAGGAAGAAACTGAAACTGCCAGCTACAGAAGACTCACAAGCCAAAGAGATAGTTGAGACAGAAGGGGAGAAGGAGGAATTGCTAAACCTTATCATGGAACAAAATGCACAAATAAAAGAGATGGAAGCAGAGATGGAACGATTAGTAAAGGAGAAAGAACAAGAAAAACCTATGGAAGGCATCCCATTGAATGCAGTTACTCTCACAAGAGTTCTCATAGCAACTGTATCAACAACCACTACAACAGAACTTCCATCAGCCACCCCACTGACAACTCTAGAAAAATCTGTAGAGCTAGCAAAATCAATGGAGGAGATGACCCTACAAGGAAAAAATATTAATAGACTAAAAAAGGAGTTTGATAATCTCCATGATCTTAAGTCTTCCTACCAGACAAACTACAACATTGAGAAGAAAACATCAAAAAATCTCAAGCAGGAAATACATCATATGCAAAATCAAATAGAGGCAGGAAAAACACTAGCTGAAGCCAAGGAGAACATTCGGATGGACATCTCCAAGTCCATAAATGAAATTTGGCCCATGGTTCAAATTATGTTTGAACACCAAGAACTAGTGTTGAGGAGAAGGCAGGCCATTGACAAGATAAAGGGAGTGCTAGGGGAAATGCCCACAGAAGCAAATGAAATCATTAGATTTCTAAATTTGAAGACTAGGGAAGAGATGGAAGACCTGAAGATTGAATATAGGACGGAAACCATCCTCGAAGTCAAGAGGTTTCTGACTAAAAGAGGATTGATGTTGCAGCTGGAGGAGAAAGTCCAGAACATGGACATCATAGTTCAGAGGTTCTTCATCAAGATTGATGCCTTGCAAAAGAAAGGTTTTCCTGGTTTACTTGATCTAAAAATATAAGGTTGACTGGTTATGTTATGCAAGCACCCTCTACTTCATAAAAATAAACTTTACAGGACCTTGCTTCATGTGTTAAAAATATGCAAGATAAAACTTATGTGTTAAGTTCATGTATCTTCTTGTAAATGCTTATGTGTGCAGAATTGTTCTTTTAGATGGTTAAATAAGTACTTCAAATAAATACACAACAACATAACTTGCAGCAAACAAACCATCAAACTCACAACAAGAACAACATGATAAAGGAGTTCACCCCCCTCCGGGCTACATCTCCTTGAGCTTCCATCAATGGACTTGGCTCTCTGGGATTAATTTGTCAAAATTTCTTTTACAAGCTGCTGCTCAACTCCAATGGAAAAAAATACTGTACCATTGAGATCAAAACACATAAAACCCCCAAAAATGACTAATAGAACTCTGAAAACGGATCATGGCTCATCCGGGCATGACCTCTTCTACATGTGGCCATAAGCTTTACTGAGCTTCTCTTTGGAAAAAAACACCTGTAAAAGTCCTCAGAAGCCTCTGAAACCTATCCCAATGTGTTCAGAGCATAACAATTAGCCAAAAATGATTATTCATTCACAGAAAACAAACATAGGATCACCAAAACATGTCCTCCATCAATGAGGGCTTCAAACTCCCTCGAGCTTCCTGAAACTTCAATGGTGAAAAAACTGTAGAAGAAGTCTTCAAATGGCCTTGATAACAGTGTCAATGGATTCAGGACGTCCAAAAACCCCTATTTGGGCTTTTACGACACCTTAATCGGCCAAAAGATGAAGAAGTTAGGCCTCCTCCATTTTCCTCCTTCAACCTTGCTGAAACTGGTTCGCCAAAATGCACCTTTGTGTGCTTGAAACAAGAACACGCTCCAAATTCATGTTTAAACCCAACACCCATGCACAACCGAATAACTGTACAAACTGTAGGATGGTTAGGGTGCCTCTAGCCCCTAACCGTCAAGCACTCGGGCACATGAAGGTCCATAAGACCTTGGGTTAGTGCAAAAAGGGCTAATGTTCAACGAGTCAATGGCCAAGCGCCAAGTATCGGCCGCATGAACCACCCATAGAAAACCGTTCTAACCGTTTGCATAAAAGATCAATGGTGGTCATAGACTCCCAAAATGTGCGCCATATACAATGGTGGTCATATGTGGTAATATAAAAGATCACGGCTACACATTACAACACATAAATCCGCGCGCTCCGTATAATATATAGTCATATGTAATAAACACACGACCACAGGCTATATTTGAAACAACCCTTGGCGCGCCATTATATCGGAGGATAGGTCACATGATAGTGCAAAATATAACTGTGGGTCGGGGCTAAGTCCCGACCCGAGCCCCCGCCAACTTAACAAAAAACCAAAGTTAAATACATATTAACTTGTTTATATAACAAGCAATAGTGTGTGGTGTGTTGGTAGGGTGGACATTGTTAAATCTTGGCCGGTGGGGAGGTCCACGGTTCGAATCCGGTGGACTTAACAAAATTTTGAACAACCCAATAGCCAATACCGGGGTGCCATGTGGCAGCCCATGACTGGGCCACGTGGCACCACACCATTTGCCGAAAATGATGCCACGTGTCACAACACGATTCGACCAACTTCCAACCAATCAAAAAAAGGCCGCGTAACCTTTGCCACATCATCATGTACGGCCAAGCCACGTTAGCGTATGGACATGCCACATCAGCATCCATACGGACTGTACAGACTGCACAGTCAGCATCCATTTTTTTACATGTTTGACGATTCAGACAGATCACGATATCTCTCGCTCCCGACGTCTGTTTGAGACGAAATGAGTTGTGTTGGGTTCGCAACGACAAGGCCTACGCTCACGTTTATTTTGAGGCAATTCCGAGAACATTGATTTTTGAGCTAAAATTTGACCCCTGGTCCAGATTTTGATCACACCTTCCCACTGAAAGGATTTTGGACCCACAAAAGCTTATGATTATCTGTCTGCTTTCAAGTTCTATCAACTGATTCTACTTGAAAAGTCTTTTTGACAATCACCTGAATACTTTGACATGCCTTGCACTGCAACTGGCTATGTCCCTCAACCACTGCTCTCTGGCTACTGCTGACCCACTGTTCTCTCTGTGCTTGGAAGACTGCCAACCTTCCCATTGAGAATAAAGTCCCTCTTGTGAACTCTTTGGCGTCAACACAATCAGCTCTCCAATGGCTGCAAAAACTTTCCTGCGACATCTTGTCACAAGACAAGAAAACCATCAATCTTGAAAACAAATTATACAAGACTGAAAAAATGATGCCAACAAAGTCTTTTTCTCTTCGAACAAACTATCGCATCTTGTACTTCATCAAAGTACATGGTGTTTTCCTACATCTCAGTTTACTCAAAATCAACTTTCAAGCCAACAAACAACATCGACTAAACATAAGTTGAAAAACATGATCGACACACATAGTCATCAGAGAACATCGACACAAGTCGAAACTCATTTGAAACATATCGACCTTCCCAATGACAAGTCGAAAAACATGATACACAATCATGAGTCATTCATGATGAACCATCACCAGTTTACTGCTTACACATACATAAAAACAAATGCATGCGCATGACTCTTCAACTCTCCTTCCAGTACAAACATAAGTACATAAACCCCATAGCATGTGGGTACATAAGAGTTGAATATGAAAAAGATACATGGATGTAACAAGTGAACATCATATCCATCTTTTACATCCTCCTGACGAATTTATGCAACAACAAAAATGCCTTCAAAATGAATTGCATTCACATGCAACTTGTATCATGCAAGTTGTGATAAACTACTGCAACTTATCATGCTTCCCATAAATGCACACATAACGCTGAAAAGTGCATTTACAACATAAAATGCAAGCCTTACTTGCTCAAGAAATTCAACCATTTCTTACCAAGACAACTCAATGGTGACTTTTTCTGTTGAACATCGTCCTCTTGTGTATCATCTTGACTCACATCGATGATGGAATCTCCTCTTCCATTCTTGCCAATCTCTTTATCCAACTGCTTCTTATGCTATGGATGAGTGGTTGGATGCAACGTCCAACATTGGTCGATGAGATGACCCCGCTTCTGACAATGAGTGCAAATCTTTTGCATCCTCTCTTCACGTTGTCTTTGCTTATAAAGTTTCCTGAAAGTGGCCAATCTTTTCCAACATTTCGAAACATGATGGTTATATAAACCACAATATATACATGGATTATTTCTTCCATTTTTACATACAAATTTATCATTCTTAACATAATCAAAAGCAACTGAATGATAAGCAGAATTATACCTTGAACATTTGCCTTTATCGCCTCTTTGAGGAGGTGAATTTGAAGAGTTACAAGCTCTCCTTTGAAGACCATCAACAATGTTCTTGTCCTTATCATTGTCACAACTCTTTCGTTTCACACATTCGCATTCATCTTGAACACAAGCCTTGCATGCTGAAGGGATTGAACTTTCAACAAAAGTTCTTGAACTTTCACCTTTAAAGCCTTCTTGAGGAGGTGAACTTG
>ML787349.1:429494-444695 GCA_009831015.1 Picea engelmannii | reverse complement strand
CATGTTAACTCAACAAAAGTATGGTGATCTTGGAAAGCTTCTTTTAATGCTTCTCGAGCACAGAAACAAAATTCTAAAGAATCACAAGTAATCACTTACCCTCTTAAGGTCCGATAGACCAATTCGGTCTTAGTGGACGTTAATCATCATCATCATTATCATCATATTTTATAATATATATATATATATATATATATATATATATATATATTGTTAGAAATGTGTGACCTGTAGGATGGCCCCACTAACCCTTAACATAGTTGGATTTTTGGGTGTTTCCTCCCTACTAAACTCACCATAATGATATTAAACTATGATGACCTAACAAACTAAACCCACAGCCACAGCTTAAAGAATTAAGTTAACAAAAATTGACATATTTTATAACATGTTAATATATATTAAAATATATATATTTAACAAATTAAAGTAATTATCATTAATTGTTATTCATTAAAAATATATCTATATATAATTTTTTATTATTATTTTAATTTGTTATGTTAAGTGAATATCTAGTTAGTGCATACTTAACCTCACATTGCCTCTTGACACAATCAAATAACTAGCTCTAAAATGCAACTGTATACTCAATAAATTAAAAACTCGAATTGAAAAATAATTATAGTGGTCATATTTACATGGCGTTCCACATTATTGGTTATTTAAATAACATTTAATTGGGGAGAATTGATTATTTAAATAATAAATATTATGGGGATGTTGGCCCTGATATTTTTGCGTATTAAATAAAGGGAAGAGATTAAAGTCTTAACTTAATCTCTTGTACCCTCATAACCTGATGTTCAAGAATGAGGCCCTGATAACCTGTTGTATAATTCGGAACCACTGGATCGTTGCTGTATCATTGGATCGCTGAACCCCTGGATTAATCAGCGGCATCTGTGAACCTCTTGAACGCTGTGTCACTTCTTCTAAAGGATCGCTGTATGGTAATGTCCCGATCACGATAACTTTTTAATGTATAGAGAACGATAACTGTTTCACAAATTTTCATCTATAATGTTTTAGCAAATTTCTTTTAAAATACTATGTTTTAGGGTTACGACAGTGTGGTTTTTCTTTTGATCTGAAGACGTCATCTTCAACCAGGAACACCTCATATGGGATTACTGGTGTCATTACTGAGTTTAGATTAAACCTAAGGATTTGAAATCTCTGTCTTTCTTTTATGGAAGAGCTTGTAAATATCTTTATGGTTACCAGTTAATGTATGTTTTTCATTTCATAGTGTTATAGAGTTAAATTTTCAATTTTTCATTTCGACCTGAGATCGAGCTTTGAGGAAATGTGAACCCCAGATCTAGAGTTCGGCAAACCCCGTGACTTAGATTTTCACTTCGACCTGAGATCATGAAATATGAACTGGAGATTTAGTTCATGGGTAGATCCGTAAACAAAGGTAAACCTAAATTAATTTATTTTTTTCAAAATTTATGTAAACAAAGGTTGTATGGCAGCTTAGTCTATGCCAAGTAAATTTGCAAACCTAGATAGGCTCATTGAACTAATTAGAGTGTCCCAACAATTGCCAATTTACTATAAAACCATTATCAATTTGATATAATTACTATTTGTATTTACTAAAAAAAATTCAAAATCATTATTAAAAGGGAAAGATATATATATAAGTTGTCTATATCATTTTGTTTTTCTTCTTTAAGTATATTTTTACTCATTTATTTTCATTTAAAAAGAAATTCAAAATTACTATTAAAAAGAAACTACACATATGTCATCATACATAATTATATTTATATCATTTTGTATTAATCTAGTAGAAGTACACTTTGTATTAATGATAAGAGAAAAACATAAATGCAATAATAATGAAATAAATGGATAGTGATAATGAGAGAACACATGGCATTTTTATTTTTATTTTTAATTTTTGATATAAAAAGTACCAGGTACTTATAACCAAGTTTATTGAAATACAATAATAATGAAATAAATGGATAGTAATAATGAGAGAACACATGACATTTTTACATTTTTTTTAAATTTTTTATATAAAAGGTACTAGGTACTTATAACCAAGTTTATTGCTTATGTAATTAATTTCAAATATTGAAATAAGTGAAGGCAGTAATAAGACTTGGAATATATCAACCAATGAGAAATGAGAAAAACAAATATTTTTATTATATAAAAAAATATATATTTGATTTATTAAGTTAAACATTACACTACACACATAAATTTAAAATACAAGGAAATTAATGTCAAATCAATAGCAAACTCATTGCTATATTTCCTTCACAGGGATTAACAAAACTATAATAAGAAAAACCATAAATGTTTTTTATGGTATTTGTTTGATATTTGTTTGGTGGGTCTTACCTTCTGACTCCAATTTCTATAGACATTTCCATACATAATGGATATGCATGTAAAGAACAAAAACTGTAAAATAAATATGTGCATATAAATAACATAAAATTGCAAAATGTCTCTGGTTGATAACGAAGTGTGTTGTTAAGGCAGTCCTTGATTTTAAAGTCCCATGTTAAGAATTAGTCAATCACTAGGTTTCCAAATCTGAATCAATAAATGGGTATAGAACACTAAATTACTAATGAGAAATTGTCCATTCTCCAAACTGGTCCGAGTAGTTTTTTTTAGTGTTCCACGGGGATGCGTCCCCCAGGGTGGGGGTCATGGGGGACGCGTTTTCCACGTCCTCGGGACGGGGGGACTCGAGGGGGGACGTTTCCCCACGTACCCTTTTTGGGGAGACGCGGGAGGACTTGGGGGGATGCGACTCCCCAAGGTGGGGGACGAGACTCCCCAAAATGGGGACTCCTGGACGTCCCCCCTTGAAAAGGTGGACTTTTGGATGTCTCCCTCCAAAAGGGGGACTCCTAGAAGTCCCCCCAAATTTTTTTTGCCCAATAAGATTTAAAAAAGAAAAAAATAAATTTAAAAACAAATATATATAAAATTGATTTATGTTATTGTTGAGATTTATCATATTATCATTATTATTTTTATTTTTTAAATTTATTTTTTAAATTTTTTTATATTATATATGTGACGTCTCGTCCCCCATTTCCCAAAAATCCTTAAAATTTGGGGGTACTTCCACATATCCCTTTGTACGTCTCCCCGCACCCATGTCCCCCATCCCATAGAACATTGGTTTTTTGAAAGCCTCAACAAGAGTTGAAAGAGAAAAGATGAGAAGAGAGTCCTAAGTAGCGGGGACTTTCTGTCCCAAAGTCTTGATAGAACATTGGTTTTTTGGGGCCTCAACAAGGGTTGAAAGAGAAAAGATGGGAAGAGAGTCCTAAGTAGCGGGACTTTCTGGAAAGTTTTCATTTTAGATATTGATGTGAATATGAACCCACGTTTTTTAAAGAAAGGTGTTTCACCACAGTAGTTTATAAATATTTAAGAGTGCATCTTGATCAAGAAATGAGGCAACCAAAGTTGGCGGTATCCTTGTGGCCGGATCTTATGATGATCGACTCCATCGTAGGTATCGGCACTTCCCATATTTTGAATTCAGCCGTTTCTTAAATTCGAGGCATGAGGGCAGATCAAATACACCCACGTGAAGTTTTTGGTTTCTATAAGATGGTGATTCCTAAGCATTCATTCACCATCTACTATTGATATAAATATTAGTAAATGACACTATTGATGTGAGTATTAGTAAATAACAAAAACACAATAGATGTCGTTTTTATGGAAACATTATAAAGAAAACCACCAATCATATTAAAAAAAATCATCTTTTAAAATGATTTTTTAAAATAGTAATTTAAAATTTATTAAATTTTTAAAATCAATTTTTATTAAAGAAATAAAAGCATTATCATAAAATGTTAAAAGAAGGGAGAGTTTTTCAGTAATCCATGAAAATTTTCACTTTGAATGCTTGATTGGTGATTGAGGATTGGTTTTTTGGCATCTAAATACTAAAATCATCTTTATTATAATTGGCTCTTATCTATTCCTATACCCTTCCACTACATTAAATCCATCACATAGTTTATTCATAGATAATTATCCTACCACTAACTGAAATATTCCCAAAGAAGCTTAGACATCTTGGCTTTGCGAATCTCCACTTGAATTCAACTCATATGAGCATTATCTATTCTTGTCAATATGGGAATTGACATCACATTCATTTTACATACTTTAGGTTCTTTAATCCCACACTAGTCATACTCCCATTTTCTTTGTTATTTATGCCTCCAAAAGTCTCATAATGTGTTTTTCTTTGTTATCTTTGCCTCCATTATTGGCTTTGTAAAAAACCAAAATAACTAGTCATAGGCTATGGATGTAATTTGTAATGACATTGAAAGCTTATTAAGAAGATTGATTACAAATAAGTTACTAAATGCCAATTTTAAAGAGGAAACAATAGGCATTTGAATTCATAATGACATGCTAATTCATAGTTATTATTATTTCACCACATCTGCTCAAACACTTAATATGCAATTCATGGTATTCCCACTAATATAAATATATAGTGGAAACAAAACATATAATTAAGACTTATTTGTAAAACTCTCAACAATATACCAATCTTATAGGTTTAGTCTTTATTTGTTTCACATAGAACTATTTATTCATTATGTTTGGGATTACAAAATTTATTAATCTTGGTGAGATTTTCTATTTTGTATGTTCTTGATGATGTTTATATATGAACTTGCACTAAATAAACCTTGTCAACATCACAAAACCCAAAATTGGGATTGACAATTGTGATTATGTTCATTCAATTTAGAGCATTATCAAATCTTCACTAAATTGTTCTAAAAAATAATCATTCCCCTATTCCTAATTCCATGTAGCTTTAGCTATCACACTCTTTCACTTGGTGGATGGGATTATTAAAAAAAAACTAGGAAGAAGGTAAAATAATTTTTGTTATCATCCAATTTATGCATGAGGTGTTATGATGTAACATCCCACTCTTTCATGCACTTTCACATGTTTTGATATATAAAGTGAACCATAAATATCCTCAACAAAAATAATGTACTTGGTGGTCTTGATGAGTAATTTCCTCTAGTTATGTGTTTCTATGAATCTTGGGAAGCTACAAATCATAAACATATCGATGTGAATAATAAACAAAGTAGGTTCTCTTCATTATTTTTATATTTGTTTGATATAATTATCACCCTTCAACAAAGCTCTCAAGATCTACTACAATTTATTATTTTCCAATGAGATAAAGAAGGAATGGGGTATGCTCAAAATATGAATATAGGATAAAGTGCTCATGCATCATATGGATAGATATATTGCATTCTATTTTATATGAGTTCATAAAAATGTTTGATTTTGTGATTGTGTCTAAGGCTTTATGTTTTCAATTTTAACAATTTCAAATCACTCCAATGAAAACTTGGCTCAATGGTTCTGAATTATTATTAGTATTAATGTATATATCACCCATGAAAAAGTTATATTTGAAACCACAAAGTATGGTTATTCAGTTTATATAGAAATTTAAAATTATCTATATGGTTGTTGTTTAAATTTTTAACATTTTAAATAAATGAAAAACAATAGTTTATTCACAATATTTCTTTTGAAATGTGTATCTAGTTTACTCTAATCAATTGAAGTGCAATTAATTTGTTAATTCGTGCAAATTTGCCCGACAACAGTAAGGGGTTCTCCCAGGTATGAAGTCTCAATTATACCTCTCACCGTTTGAAATAGAGAACCCATCCAGATTTTGGTCCGACATCCATTGCTAGTTGGTTTTACCAGTTGCGGCCCAGTCCACCAATGAGGGTGAATGATGAGTGGTTGTGCAATGAAAGTTGTAGATGAATTCTATCTAAATGCAAGCCTAATCTAATCCTAATCTAACCTATCCTAGCTAGGAGTGAATTAACATAAGTGAATGAGTTGTGGCATGAAAATAACTCTACCAATAGCTTCACCAAGATTAGCTGAAATGAAGAAATAAAGTCAGATAACACATGCACATGAATATATAACCAGAATAGTCTAAGCCACTATATCACATACATTAGTAGCTCATTCGCAGACATGTAATATAAGAAAGAATGACAAAACTTCAAGAAGACATATATTACATCATAATAGTCCATAAACAAACATGCTCTTACATCCCATATGAACAAACATTCTTCTTCAAATTGTTTACAGAAAAATAACAACACATGCAAGTCCTTCTCTGAGTCAAAATTTGGCCTTGAGGGCTTCTCCATATTAATAGTTTCAGCAATAGTACATGGAAACTCTTAGGAGAACTCTCCATTTTTAGTTGACATTGTATTCCTGAAGTAGTTAAGTGGTGTACAATATTTGAAGAGCCAAAAATGTTTTCTTTGGGTTCTATTCTAGTATTTATTGAGGTTCAATAAGACCTTTGGCCTTTTTTTTCCCTCAGTGACCTTTCGTCTTCCAACGTTTTTCCTTGTCCCCTTTGTAATGATGACCAATAAGGACAATGGTTACATTTCAATTTTTTCTCCTAGTGCTACTCAATCCACATGGATTTCGGCCATATGTGTCTTACGCATCATAAAGATTGGATTTAGGTGTAGGGGAATCTTCGTCGTCCTGAGTTTGACAGTGAATCGTCATGGATTTTTTGGATCCTTGCTTCATATATTCTCCTGATACTTTCTTTGTTTCTCCTCCATCACTGCCACATCTTTCGTTATTGCTCATTTATTGTTTTTAGTTGTATATTTCATCGTGAGAATACTAAGCGTGATTCTCCTTTGTTTAGTACCTAGTAACATTTGGCATACAATAGATGAGAATAACTCCAAATAAAATATCAAAAATAATCATCTGAATGCAAATAAATGAGGAATTAATTAATTGGAATATCAAGTAAACTTCCCTAGATTCAATTCCTACTCCTTCTCATAATTTGATGCGCTACATTTTCCGGGGTTGCCAACATGGTACTAGATCTTAATATTACAAAATGAGGGAAATAATTTAGGAATTTATCAACACATATAACTACAAAGTTGTAGATCTTGGAAATATCTTTCCAATGGTATAACTAATGCACAAAACGGACACTCGAGGAAAGCATTATTACCATTTTACGAAGCTATTTTTCTTGTGTTTGGAGGATTTAGTGACAACTCCTCCGACCTGCTCAGAGGAATTAATGACAACTCCTCCGACCTGGAAAAAGTGTACCATGTCTTAGGAATTTCTCAAATAACATAACTAGAAAGTTATAGAATTATGAAATGTCTTTCCAACTGTAAAAAGAAGTCGCAAAATGGATACCCGAGTGAAACGTTATGGTCGATTTACAAGAGATAGTTCTCTTTTGCTTAGAGGAGTTGATGACAACTCCTCTGACCTGCTTGGAGAATTTCTTAACAACTTCTATGAAACTTGCTCAAAGACATTCTTAAATACTTTCTTAACAACATCTTTGAACTTTCTCGGAGGATTTCTTAACAACTTCCTTGAACTTGCTTGAAGGATTTGAAGGAAACTCCTTAGAGAAGCTCAGAAGAGTTTAAAGGAACTCCTCCAAGAAACTCAGAAGAGTTGAAGAGAATGCCTCCTTGGGAAAGCAAAAAATTTGAAAAATTCAAAGGGTCAAATTGATAAGAGAATGAGATCTTGAGTTCAAAATCTCGTAACTTCCTCATATGATGTCTGGTTGATGTGTTGTTTTTTGCAACACGGAGAGCACATAGAAATGTTTATATCATGATAACTGAACATGATTTCCTCTCATTTAATTGGATCCATTTCTAATGATTCCTACGAGTGGCGAGAAATCCTATATGATCGTTTTGGCACTTTAGGACCTTGGATTTTGATTTCATCATTTGCATTAGAATCGATCGGAAAAATAACTTATTTCAGGTATGAAAAAATCACTTTGACGGATGCCGAAAAATTGCGCCCAAGGGCATTTTTGAATGAAAATTTGAGAATCACGTTCTTTGTTTCTTCATCCAAATTTAATTTCGTCATTTTCTAGGTTATATGTGATGTACATTCTCTTGATCCATCGATTAATATTGAGTTTATGCATTAATAGAACAAAGTTATAAATCCTCCAAAACTTCCAACTCACGTGCAGTGCCCTTAGCACTATCTAAGAGCTAAAATGACCAAATTTCTCCCAAAGTGAATTTCAGAACCAACGCAAGACTTGTAGGTGTTTTGATTAACCATATGATGCTAGGAAAGGATTCCACAATGAATATTTAGTTGTAACATCAATAAACAAAAAGAAAACCAACCAATACCATGTGTGTGAACAAAGCCACTGGAAACACTAAAACTTGATTATGACTATGATCTGAAGCAAATTGGTTGAGATAGAAAATTAATGACCAACTGTCTAGATAGGAGTGGGATTTTAATCATTGGAAATGTAAGGAGACTGACTAAAGAACACAAGAAGAAGAGATTCGAGTTGGGAGGGGTATGCGATAAGCCTCAAGGCGACAGTGGGCTAGACATGATCAACATTGGAGAGAGGAAGCAGATTGTCCTCGATGTGCTCGACGACGACGAGGGGTCGACATCCTACTATGTTTCGAGAAGAAGAGGTGAACCTTGTCAATAACCAATGTAATGAAACGAAAGGAGAGAGTGTCATCGTTATGTGATCCAACAACATGAGTCAAAGTGACTTAGTTGGTGAAAGGTATGTGTGCGATAATAATGTAACCAATATCGATGAGACCACATTGATCATGCAAATTTCGTCGATCATGAAGATGTGAGTCATTGAGGTTTGGTAGAAGCACGATAGCGCGTTATCCAAGTTCAAATGGAGGTAAACGATCAACTGATGGGAAAACCAATGGCGCGTCAATGCAAAGGTGGAAGAATGATACATGTGTCATAATGCTATGTATCAGAGTAGGAAGAGGGGACTCACCAAAGTGTGGATCATCAGGTATAAGTGATCCATTGAGTAACTCGAAGTGGTAAAGCAAGGTAGGACGAGGAGAACTTGGGCATAGCTATTTGAACTAGAGAGAGAGTGCAAGGGTTCTGATTGGAAGAATTAAATGGCTGCCCAATTTCTTGTCTTGGATAGAGGCTAAGACAACAAAATTGGGAGGATGTTGTGGAGGCACAACATACTTTTCATTTTTTCATCTTGAAAGGGTTGAATGAATATATACCCTTCAACTTGAAATTAAAAGTAGCAATTCAAATTTGATCACTTCAATTTGAAATGAAAAGTAGTACCTCAAATTTGATCATTAAGAGCTATAGTGTTCTAATTTTTCATTTTCCATATTGAAGTGGAATATGAAGACTAATTTTTTTAAATTTTCATTATCCATGTGGAATATGAAGAAGCCTTTTTAAAGAAATGTATTTCATTATAATAATTTATAAATATTTAGTTGTATTTTTTAGCTTTTGAGTGGTGCAGGTGTGTTGTTTAGTCCTCAAGTTATGCATATTTATTTTTTTAATTTTCTTATTTGGTTTAGGTAGTTGGTTTATGGACTTTAGTAAAATCATAAAAATATCTTATATGTAATAATATGTATTATCTACCAAAACAATATGTTTGTCATCCCTGTTTTCTGTTATTGTTTTGGATTTTTCCTGGATTTGTCAATGCCCTTCACCTTTAACTCTGCACTTGTCGTGGGTGTTCAATGATCATACAGGAGTAGAAGTAACAATTCAAATTTGGATTGTGAACATGGAAAGAGAAAGCCGAAGAGGACTAGAAGAAGCACATGGAGCAGGGAGTAGCAGAAAGGATGGGAGTAGCTCAGAACCCTCCTCCTTGTCCTGCGATAATGATGGTAATAATGGAAGGGGAAGTAGGAGTAGGAGTAGGAGTAGGAGTGTCGATGGTAATGATGGGAGGGGAAGTAGGRGTGTGSATGGGAGGATCGGAAGGTCAAATCCGCCGTCCTTATCGCCAATTAATTATGGTAGCAGGAGCAGGAGTAGAAGTGCAGATGGTAGGATCACAAGGTCTAATCACCCCAATGGTGATAATGATGGGAGMAGTAACAGAAGATCAGGATCAATACGAGACACAATTAGTACTGATGCCACGTCTAATCCTKCAWCTCTTACACAGGCGAATCGGTTCAGAAGTAACCTAGTTGCAGCCACTGACAATGTGAGGATGAGAAGGTCCAATCACCCCAATGATGATAATGATGGGAGCAGCAGCAGAAGTAATCCTTCAAATCTTACCCAGGCGAGTGACTTCAGAGGCAGCTTAGCTGCAGCCATTGACAATGTGAGGATGAGAAGGTCCAATAACCCCAATGATGATAATGTTGAGAACAGCAGCAGAAGTGATCCTTCAACTCTTACCCAGGTGAATTACTTCAGAAGTAACCTAGCTGCAGCCATTGACAATGTAAGAATCAGAAGGAACCTAGCTGCAGCCATTGACAATGTGAGTATCAGAAGGTCCAATCACACTAACGATGATAATGATGGGAGCAGCAGCAGAAGCGATCCCTCAACTCTCACCCAGGCTAATCACTTAAGAAATAACCTAGCTGTAGCCATTGACAGTATGATAAGAGAAGCGAGAGAAACTCGTCAAACTCTGCAGGAAGCAAGAGAAGAAGCTGATCGAAGACGTTATGATCAGTATGTCCGACCTGCAGATAGAGCCGCCGTGCAGCAGTTGCCTCGCGTTATTATTTCAGAAGAACATATCAATAATGATAATAATTCAACGTGTCTAATTTGCTGGGAACAATTTCGATTGTGCGAGGAGGCACGCATAATGCAATGTGGGCACTTGTACCACAAGACTTGCATATTTACATGGCTGGAAATCGGACATACCTGTCCTCTCTGTCGTTTCGAAATGCCTTACATAGTTTAAAGCTTTTGTATTGAATAAATGTTTACTTTTCAATAATGTATTCTTAAAACCCCTATATATATTCCATTACCAACGCACAGCATTTTCAGACATTCTTTTATCATTTTCTTAATTTAACAAAAAAAAAAGATATATCAAATAATTGTCTGCTAGTTTCTTTCATCATTTTCTTAAATTAAAAAAAAAAATTAATAATATCAAATAGTTGTCCGCTATTTTCTTAGCTACAATCCCATCGTTTAATGAATTTTCTTTGTTTCACAAAGAGGTTAACACGATAAACTAAGGAAAAGGACAAAAGACAAAGAAAGCAAGCATAATTTTGGTTTTTGTTGAAAACAATTTAATTATGATACAGAAATAGGCAATGTGTGAAACCTACAAAGCTATTTGGCAATCCCTTTGTTTGTGTTGTTTCTTCTTCTTACTTCTCGACTGTATAGTTTCGTTGTTTACAGCAGATGATTATCAAGAGGATTTCATTCAGTGTACCAACCAAATGTTGCATGTGTTCATTTCCAAATGCAATATCTATAGTTTAATTGGAAATTAAAAAAAAACCTACAAAGTTTTAGTTTTTGATGTAGGAGCATTGCTCCACTTCAGCATATGCATTGATCCAGGCATTTAATGATAAGCTCGAAGAACTAAGTTCTGCATTCACACAAGTTGGAGATAATGTCATCATTAAGTGGTTGACGACAGAAGGGATCTGCATATGATTTGGAGCAGATTTCCATCATTGTAATTTGTCCATTAGATAGGCATTTTGAATGGTGATTTGACACCACTTGTTTATCTTGTGAGGGAAACTCATCGAGCCCCTCTTGTATAAATCTTTGTATGTTTCCAAGTAGGGAAGTTGTTGTTGTAGGTAGCTGGAATTCGATGAAAAAAGAAATAATTGTAAGCCAAGTTAGGGAGATTGATGAGATTCGACACTCACTCGTAGTCCAGACTCAAACATTTGTAATTTGATGTTCTACCATTAATAGAAAATGACAGTTTTTCCTGTTATTAATTTCTGTGTAATGGATGTTGTGTTATGAATGTTATTTACATGCATTTGAGCGGTAGATGAATGTTAGAAATCATCTGCAGGGATAGAGATACGATTATCTATCTATGAGTGTGTCGGATTAGGTCTAGTTCTCTAGGATAAGTGAAAGGAGTGCACGACAGAGTGAGAAATATCTATGAGCCGACGCAAAGAGTGTGTGTCTGAACTCGGTGGAGTCAGAAGAGAAACTACCAGGAGGGCATACCAGCTTAATTCACGAACTCGGGAGGAAATTTCAAGCTGGTTAAGTACCTTAGAAAGAAATATTGTGTAGGAGGGAACACAACGTAGAGTTACTGAATGCTCTGTAAGACTCTACCAGAAGGACATCGATCTAGTGTGAGCATGCACAATGACAACACCATTGGAAGCGTTAGAATCCTTGAGAGAATCCCAAAATTACTCAACATTCTGAGGAAGGAAGGCTTTGCAAGAGTGCATCGACAAAGGAAACGAGATTCCTTAAACCCTTCTGTGAAGCTAAGGGAGAAGTCATCGAAGAGCGAAGTTGAGTGCAAGGAGTGCGCCAAATATACTGTAAGTCGATATTACAAGATAAGGAGGAAGAGAAAGAATTTGTTAGGAGGGCACGGGGAAGTTCACAAAGGAACAATGAACTTTGAAGGTTTTCAAGACGAGAAAAGTTGCAGAAGAGTTTGCGCAGAACTCTGCAAGGAGTGCAGAAGAAGTTCGAGAATAGTCAAAGTCTCGAAGGAGAAATTTGCAATAAGTGTGAAAAAAGAGGTCGAGGACTCACCTAAGTCCCAAAGATAGTGAAATCGTCCATATTTGGAAGAGATAGGTGGCAGAAGATCGAGAGGTTCGGTAGTAGGAACTTCAGGGGGTTTTTCTGAGAGAAAACAAGGAACTTCAGGAGGTTTGCTGAGAGCAAACAAAGATCTTCGTGAAGTCACGAAAAGCGATTTGAATTCTGGACCGTTGGATCTGGAAGGGCATGTGGGAGAGATCTATGTAGTTCGGAGGAAGAACCCTTCAAGAAAATCCAAGGAGAGAATACCCGAAGAGCTAGGAGCCAAAGTAATATTAGTCATCTATTGGGATAGGAAACATGGAGTTGGGATCGACACTTCGTTGATTCGCAAGTCAGGGAGGATAGAGTCGGGAGAAGAAAGGACTCGCGAAGTGATCATAGTCGTTGATCGCGAGAGGAACATGGACCATAGATCAGGTCCCAAAGAATTCGTTGATTTAGGAATCGGGAAGAAGGGGAGTAAGCAGCTTGCGAAAGTTCTGAAGTACGAAATCGCAAAGGGAGTTGGCCCATGGTCATAGTCTATGGTCACACCAAGGAGGGAATCTTAGCACAAAGAGCTAGCATCATATGACATTAAGAATTGAAAATCGCTAAGGAGAGGGTCTGCGGGTGCCACATAACATGCGTCGAGAAGGAAAAGGGCATGTGTCAAGCTAAATTGGTTCCCATGAGGAGCCCGACGAACCATTCGGTTCGGTGATTTGAACTATCCTAGACTGAGAAGTCAAGAATCCCTTTTGAGGTAAGGGGGTTTGCGCCAGGAGTGGTATCAGAGCCCAATTTTCGTTTATAGATTTCAGGCGAAGGAGAAGTTGGAGATACTCTCAGTTGTAGAGTGAATAACAGAGTTGCCAGGAGATCATGTGGAAGGTGAAGATGACTTCTGAAGGTCATAAGTTTGGTTGAAGAGTAGTCTTCTAGATGAAAAGAAAAGTGAAAATTGACAAAGAGTTCACTAAAATCCGAGCGGAGATGGATAGGCTGACATTGAAGATGCAACAGGAGGAAAAGGTTCACTAGACATATGAATGGCCTCTGAAGAGGAAATCAAAGTGCCATGTCCAAGAGTTGTTGGTCAGGAGGTAGCAACGAGATTTGCGAAGGTGGATGAGGGAAATTGAAAACCTCAGTGACAAGGAGGAAGTAATTTACATTTGTAAACCAGAAGTTGGGAAAAGCCTCAGTGGTGAGGAAGGGAGATCAGCTGAGGATCTCATAGACTGCAAGAGGAGCAGCAGTGGAAATTCATGTTTCTAGGTGGGCAATGAGATGGGATCAGTCGATCTCATAAACTCCTAGGAAGGCATAAGTGAAATCCTAGATTACCAGATGGAAAAGGGAGAGGAGAGGAGACTATGTGACGGTCTCATTAACTCAAGAGTAGGTTCGGAACAACAAGGAATGTTGACAGGGGAGGATCAAAAATGTATTCTAATTGTTGGCAGGGTTGAGATGTTCCTACCAAACCACCCAGTTGAGGCAAGAGCACGCGTTGCAGAGGCAACGATAGGAGGATATGTGTTATAGGATAAATCCGTGAGTGCGGACACAAACCGATCTCCCTAGATCCACCTGGTATCTAGAACAAAACAGAACAGAATAATACACTTTCCCTAGATCTAGCCTATTGAATGAACTAAGAGGTAAGGATTATGGACATACCTTATGAACGCTTTCCTTAGGTCTCTATTGTTCCAAGCTTTGCTCCAATGCTCTCGTCTCGTCCAGATCACAACAAAACGAACCAATCGAAGTAAAGGCAGATTAAGATATTCAATGACTAGTCTATACATATGATCAAGGAATTATGTAATAAAGTGACATCATATTTATGGGAAAGGGACATATTGTTGTATTGAATTAATTGAAAGTGAAACTTACAACCTAAGCCTTGATGTCATAGGTCTCCTTTCGATGGCTCCTAGCTCTGACACACACACTTGCTCATGCATGAAGAAAATCAACTACTTGTGATGACCTTGATGTTGTCTCTAGTTGTTGTAGCATCAGTCCTCCATACAGTCTTGCACTAGTTCTCTAATCAATCTCTTGCTAACTTGTTGCTTGCTTAACTTAACCCTTTCCATGAGCAATATTCTCAATATATAGGAGGAGATAGATTAGTTACTTGGATAGGGAATGATCCCAAGATATCTGGAATGCCAGCACCTGAATAACCATTCGAAAGCCAACTCATCCTTCTAGAAGGTTCGAGATCTTTATCTTTTTCCCCTTTAAGAGCATGTTCACACCCTAACCATGAGTACAGTGCGAGAAGTTCGCACCCCATCTTAAGGTATCCTGCGAGAATCAGGCATTCTCGCAGGAGAATATATAAGTAGCCTGCGAACATGTTTCAAAGTGTGAGTTGTGGAAGAAGACAACTGTAACTTTTCTCAGGAAAGTATTCTTGGTAAAGAGCTTGATTTTCCATCATCATGACATCATCACAATGACCAAATTTGTGGATAACAGAATGCCCCCCAAAGTCTGAGAGCGGAACCAGTGACAGTC
>ML787349.1:416081-428113 GCA_009831015.1 Picea engelmannii | reverse complement strand
AGTGGTTCGGTCCCATCACGGGTCAGTCAATGTTTGTTTAATGAGTCCAGAGATAGAAAACTCGAAGGTTTTTCAGGATTATAGAGTTTGGAAAAACACTCAAAAGAGAACTCTCTCAGTTCCTTTTTCGTACAATAGTCCAATGAGACCGAAAAATGGTTAAACTATCGCTCGAAGGATGCGTAACTTCAAATAATTTAACGAGCGTGAAAATAGCAAGTTCGCTCGGCAATCTTTTCATGATTAGGGAGTCGTTAAAAGAGCTTAAAGTTAACTCCAGGGGGGTTCCTTTTTCGTGTAACCACATCAAGCCTGGAAAAGAGATAAAACAACGCTCGATCACGTTCTCATGTTTTTCGTAAGTGCAAGAACGAATAAAAGGCACTTGAGGTTTTAGATCAAAAACACATAAGAAACAAACAAAAACACATCATATCGCAAAAGTTTTTTGTCCATAATCATCTGCATTGGGTACCTGCAAGTCATTTTACTCACTTCCGTATTATAAATTAGGGTAAAATAGTGAATAAACATGAAAAACCCACTTTTATCATGGTAAAAAGTAAATAAAACAAATTTACAATTCATTTTACCATATTGTTTTACCCATTTACCATTTGAGTGCAAAAAACCTCCATTTTACCTCCGATCTTCATCGTCGATTTTCGGGAGCTTCGGGCCATCATTCTTCGAGCCGTCTGCGGTGTTTTGGTAAGTTTTCAATTCTCTATCTTTTCATGGTCTCAATTCATTATTTTATTGGTTATATTTCAAGTTTTAAGTCCATTTGGCAAACCCTAGGCGTGTAGAAGGATTCTCGCAGGCTGCCCATACGGGGCTTGCGAGAATGCTTCATTCTCGCAGGTGGCCCTAAGACAGCATGCGAGAAGTTCACACTGTGTGCCATAGGGCACCTACAAACAGCGCAAAGTTCAAAAACGTTTTTAAGTTTTAGCCAATAAAAAAGGTTTATTCCATGAATGAGAGTTTTAATCATCTTCATATGTTCTCTATGCAGGTTTATAACCATCACAATGGTGTTCGAATGGAGAGAAAGGGAACATGAGGATGATAATGCAACTGCCGAAAATCACCCTCCGACTCTTGCCGCTTTAAGAGATTGTGGTCTCTTGAAGTATTTCCGTATATCGGGCATGAGAGCCCAAGTTCGATTACTAGAACACTTAGTCCGGATGTGGGATTCGGATCAACAAGTTTTTAATGTCGGTGCTCACACATTGACGATCAACATTGAGGATATCTATTTCCTGACTGGGCTATCCCGGCGAGGGTCCTATGTCAGTTTGACTGGTAGCCGCAGGGGTGGTATGAAAATGAGTGAGTATTTCCGAGAGTATTGTGTGCCAGAGGCTGAACGTCAAAAAGGGAAAGTGGCCATTTGGGGAGTGACTGATATAACTCTCCGTACCATTCTCTTTGCTATTGCTCGGATGGCAGGAAGTGTTTCCCCGCATATGGCTCTGCAGAGATATTTTCAGTATGCCATCGAGTGTACTGAGCCCCAGGTTTTCAACTGGGCTGACGCAGTTCTACGCAATCTCAAGAAACAACTGACCAAATGCAGGCGTGGAAATCTAAAGCAGTTTGGTTATGGATCACTGCTAGTGTCCTTCTTCTGTGAGGGGGTTCCAGTGTATAGGCTTCATGCAGAGTGGCACTTTCCGGGTCCCAGGGATCCACGGATGTTACGATGGTGCCAACTCATGGCTAGACATGTGACAGGACCGATCGTCAGGTATGACGATCTCTTCTTCGACTGGCTTCAAGGCCAGGTTTTGATGATAGAGGATTATGTGTATGCTGGCTTGGACTTTCGCGGTGATCCTGACCTTGCCCTTCCTGAAGACGCACAGTGGGGAGACATTGGTAAGAAGTACACCAATTTTTCAAGGTTTTAAATGTTTTTGGATTTTTAACATATATGAATGTTTTCGGTTTTATAGTTTTATGTGAAGACTAACACCAAAATTTTTGTTTGATAACACAGACGTTGGCGCATATAGACCTGTTGGTAGTTCTCCTATTCAGCGTCGAGGAGAGGCAGCAGTAGCAGTTCCCCAATATGCCGAGGACTATCTGACAGTGGAGCAGAACTTAGAGGGTTTGATAACCGATATTCCAGATATGCCTCTGAAGGAGATCCCACGACGCGATCAGCGTCACACCGTGGGAGTCTCTGGCTCTATGGGTCATTTTCTCCATAGAGTTGCTAGGACCTTAGTGTGCTATCGTGAACATCATTAGCGATGTCACTTTGTAGAAGCCAAGAGCTTCAATTTTTGATATTTTGGTCTTCGGACACATTTTGTAAAAACAAACTTTGATCGTTATATATACATGAGTTCTACCGGCTTAATTTACATTGTGTACATTTTAATGTGTTTGATTTTATAAGTGATTTAAATGCCTGTCCAATACATAATTAGCTAAAGCATCTGTCAATGTATTAAGCCTTCTCGGAATGTGTTGATATTCAATATAATCAAAATGTCATTCCAAGAGGCGAATCCGCAAATATACCCTTAATAACGTAGGACTTCGAATAGAATATACATTACTGAGCTATAGTACTACCAACTGCGAGTCAATTCGCACAACCAGGGGATGAATTCCGATAGAGATAGCATCAACTAGTAATTCAACCATGACGCTATACTCTGCGATGTTGTTGGTTTCTCGGCCAAGACATATACCTCGTAGAGATATGAGTTCATTTTTCGGGGCATAGATTACCCATGCAGTGGAAGCTAGGTTCCGAGTACTACGGCTAGCACCATCGGCGAAGCCAATATAAGGTAGTGAATACTCCGGCATCTGGCAATCAAACACAACGTCACGTGAGGGCAGAGACCAGATAACATCAAAGGAAAAACTAAAGTAACACACATTCAGTATGATACATAAAATACAGGTACTCATGCACAAATGTCTCATGCATAGTACTTCTTCAAGTACAACCCATTCCTGGGTTCACTCAAAGGTACCCCATCATAATCCACTAGCTCATATGCTCCTTTTTCCAAAACTTTGCTAACAATGTAAGGCCCACGCCACATTGGTTCGAATTTCCCAGCTCCTAAGACATATTTATCTTGTTCATACAGAAGAACAAGATCTCCTTCAGAAAAGACACGAGGTTTGACATGCTTGTCATACTGTGCCTTAACACGTTTCTTCTGGGCTTCTATTACAAGAGTAGCGTCACGGCGAGTCTCGTCTAATCGCATTAAATACAACAGATGTTCCTCTTCGGCAGAAGTATTAGTTAAGATCTCTACAACTAGCTTCAAAGGCGGTATCTCACATTCTATTGGCAGAATGGCTTCCATGCCATAAACTAAATGGAAAGGCGTGAATCCCGTGGCAGACTTAACAGATGTCCGGTATGCCCACAATGCTGAAAATAACATTGTGTGCCAGCTGGTTTTATGGATTCCTATCATCCGTCGAATCATAGTTATAAGAACCTTATTAATGGCTTCGACCTGGCCATTGGCCTGTGGATAATAGGGTGTTGAGCTATCATGACGAAGGCCCAACTTCTCTATAAGTTCAGACATCATATTATTTCTAAAATGACTACCGTGATCGGTAACGATAGCCTGAGGAACACCAAAACGAGTGATGACATGGTTGAAAAGGAATAAGGCTGCAGTCTTCCTAGTATTATCAAATGTCAGCATTGCCTCGACCCACTTTGTGAAATAATCAACAACTACGATAATGTAACCATGCCCCCCGACCGAGTGAGGGTGACATGTCATGAAAACAATGCCCCATTTAGCAAAAGGACCTACGGAGACTACAGGAAGAAGGGGAGCAGGATGCGATCGAATCTTCTGATTATAGGTCTGGCAGGCATGACACTTCTGAACAACATTAATGCAGTCAGTGAATAGGGAAGGCCAAAAGTAACATGCGCGTAAGATCTTCTGGGCAGTAGCATACCCAGACATATGACCACCACATGCTCCTGAATGGCAATCATTCAAAGCTTTCTCAGCTTCGTCAAAAGTCAAACAACGCCGAAAGACAAAATCAATGCCTCGACGATAAAGAGTATCACCGAGGATAATATAATGACGTGCTTGATAACGGACACGACGTCGTTCATTACTGGACAAAGCAGGCCGAAAAGTTTGAGTTTGGAGATATATAATGATATCTCCGTACCAAATATCGTCAGTACTGATAAGGAAAAGTGACTCGTCAGGTAACGAATCGACTGCTACCTTCTCCGTGGCAGTGTGGGGAAAATCACAAATTAACTCAGCGAAAACTAGAGATTTCTTCGACGTGGCGCGATCGAATTCCAAATCGAAATCCTGGAGAATAACAATCCACTTGGAGTACTTTCCCCCCAGCAATTGACGTGTCAAAATGTGTTGCATGGGGTTACAGTGTGAAATCACTGTAGTCTTCCTGGCGAGAATATAATGACGGAAACGTTGGACTACTTGGACAGCAGCCAAGGCCATCTTCTCAACATGTTGGTACTTGATTTCAGTGGATGATAAACTTCGACTCAAGTAATAGATAACATGTTCATCGTGGTTATCATCCTCTTGAACGAAAACCATGCCGATAGTGTACTCGGACGCAGCTAGATAAAGAAAGTAATCTCGACTATAATCCGGAGGAAAAAGAAGAGGAGCTTTTGTAAGGGACAACTTTAAAGCTTCAAAAGCGCTGTTAGCAACTTTATCCCAGACAAACTCTGAACCTTTCTTTAGAAGACGTGTGAAACCTCGAGTAATCTCAGCGTAATTCGGGATGAAATGACGAAGAAAGTTTGCTTTCCCCTGAAAACTTTGTAACTGACGCAAAGAAGAAGGAGGAGGGAGATTAAGAATCGCCTCGACCTTGATAAGATCTACTCGGATCCCATGGTGTGAAACAATGAAACCGAGGAGACGGCCGGATTCGACACAAAATACACATTTATGAGGATTCAGGCGAATAAGATAGAATCGGCAACGAACAAAAATTGCTCGGAGATGAGTAGGGTGATCGCCTCGACGTAAAGAATGAGCCGGCAAATCGTCCAAATAAGGTTGAACAATATGCTTGATATCGTGAAATCCGTAAGACATAGCACGTTGGAATGTAGCACCTGCGTTCTTCAGACCGAAGGGAAGTTTCCTGTAGGCTAAAGTACCCCAAGGACAAATAAAAGTCGTTTTATTTTGGTCCTCGGGCGCGATATTGATTTGATTATAGCCGGAAAATCCATCCATGAGGGAAAAGATTTCACTGCTGGCACAGTCATCGATGATTTGGTCAACGAAAGGGGTTGGAAAATTGTCCTTTGGACAAGCTTTGTTGATATCCCGATAATCAACACAAACGCATATACTACCACCCTTTTTATCAATCGGTACGGGGTTGGAAACCCATTCTGTCAATGCCACGGGATAAATAAAACCGGCTTTAAGAAGTTTTTCAATTTTGAGTTTAATGGCTTCCGCTTTACGTGGATGGACAGGACGGAGGCACTACCAGACTGTTTTAGCTCTGGGGTATGTCTTAATCTCATGAACAACGATAGCAGGGTCAATACCCGGCATCTCTTCGTAACTCCACGCAAAGATATCACGAAATTCTTTAAAAAAGGAAGTATAAGTGACAATTTCTTTGGGAGAACACGAAGCACCAATATGAACATTCTCGACTATCCCAGGTTTCACTGAAATATCTATGGGCATCGTGGGTGAAATGTTACTGAGGTTCCCTTCTGTAAACACATCTCGTGTAGATTGGGAAACTGTGGATATAACAACAACGGTCGGCGGAGTCGAGATCCGCTGATAATTCTCAAGAGTCTGTTGTTCCAGAAACAAGATGGAACGATGATGCCCATCATCCCAAGGGGTATCTTCCATGACAGACATGATCATCTCATCAGTGGGAAAGATGACATGGAAAGGATCAGGAGACAACTCGTCAAAAGAAGAAGTAGAAGGGGATGCCGATTGAATGGCGTGATAAGCGGACTCAACCGGACTTAACGACATAACGTCGCCGAAACGAACATGATCTCCAAGATCGGGGACTACCCAAGGGTCAACAGACACTGGAAGTTCATGAGGTACAATAGAGAGCATATTAATAGAAGCAATAAAGGGGTGTGGAAGATCGGGTGGTGGTGGTATGGGGAAAGTACCAATTAGTGAAGAGTCTTTTAAAAAACCGACCCCAACATTCTCGTAACCCGGTGGGGTTTTAGCGATGAAAGGCACGTTGCCAACGTGAGTATCAACATTAAAAAAGGCAAGTTGATCGATCGTAACCACTTTTCCTTGGTTAGGAAATCGTACGACACGGAAAAGGGTTGACACGACAGCACGCATAGAATTGACCCAGCTTCGACCAAGTAGAAGATTATAATCTAAGGGAATATCGAAAACTTCCACTTCCACCTGAACGGTCTTACCTTCCAGAGTGACAGGCAACGATGGTAGAACACCATAAGGCTTAAAACCCGAGCCATTAAAGGCTCGCAAAGTGTTTTGTGATTCGTTTAACGGGGGAGAGCCAATGGCTTTCCAACAAGAAAAAGACATTACGCACGTAGAGGCACCCTCATCAATAACAGTCTGGCAAATACTCTTGTCGGAGACCACAAATTGGATTTGAAATGCAAGCTATGGGGGTAACCTTGGAATATGATCATCCAAGTTAAATACTATTAGATTCGTATCTGTTGGATCAATGCCACCTATAGCTTTCAACAACGCCCTTCGTTGTGCAGGACAAGACTGAAGGACTTCCAGGGCAGACATAGCTGAGGGTGCTTGGGCTAGATCTTCGACAATGTTATAGTTCTGGGCTGCCCGAGCATGAGGATTGAATGCCGACTTCTTAACGACACCTTTCAGAGGTCGTAAAACTGTATCAAGACTCGGTCGTTCGAGATGAAGAGGACCATTCGTAGGTGGATTGGGTGGAGAAGGCTGTACCAAATCGGGAGGTAAGTCATCAACCTTCTCCTTAGAAGGAGTATAGTCTTTAGCTCTAGTGGTAAGTGCAACATTGTTTTTCATGGAATCAACGGTGCACATCAAAACATAAGATGATGTAGAAGTAGAGGGTTGGTCATGAATGACCAACGAAGCCTGTTGTTGAGACGGGAAGGGTTGAGACAAGACTGCTGGCGTAGAGGGCTTTGGTGCTCCTTGAAGGAACTTGTTAACCTCAGCACGTCTTGGACAATCCTTCGTGTAGTGATCGTCACCACAGATAAGGCAAGGGTAGTGTGGTTTGCGCTTATCCCGGTCATCAACAGGAGGTGATTTGGTTTGCTCATTAGGATTATTGTTTTTACCCTCCTTAGTCTTGCCTCTCCCTTTCCTAGACTTAGTCTTACCGGTCGCCGTAGATTGAACAACGTTCACTTCAGAGGTTTTACCGGCGGGAGGAGCAGGAGACGGAGCACTTTGCACATTAGAAGAATTGGATTTCGGGGTTGTAGTTGAAACATAATGTGAGTGGCTATGAGTGGAACCAATCACACCATCAGCTGCATGCGAGGCAACCGGAGCAGTAGAAGTAGTAGAAGTACCAGGACGAGGTAAATTAGGTAGTAAATCATACAATGTTCCCGTTTGCGAATAAACGAGATCAAGATACTGAGCACGACTAATAGCCTGCTCTTCTGTGACAACACCGCCCATAGCAATGTCTTTACCAATTTTGTTTACAAAAGACTTAGTAAACCACTCTACCAATAACTGATCAGGAAGCTCAAGTTTAATGAGACGTCGCCTCCGTCGCCACTCATGAATATGATCAGATATATGAGTGCTCGAGCTTTGTTTGAAGGAGGTTAAAATATCAGTTCCGGTATCGTAATGAATCGGTAACTGGTAGTGTGTTAGAAAGGCCATTGCAAGGGTGTTGAAATCAGAAAAGAAACCTCGTGGTAATTCAATGTACCACTTCGCAGCAGCACCCGTAAGAGTTCATTGAAAGAGACGCAGTCTAATGGAGTCATCCATCAACGAGTTGGACGAACACCACAAGTGGAAAGTCATGACATGATTATTTGGGTCCTCTCCCACCTTCCCATCGAATTTAGGAATGTCCGATGGAAGCTTTGCAGGAATAGCAGGCCATTGGGGAGAGTGACGAATAGGATCATTAAGAATCCTAGACAAATATGGTAGATCCAAAGTAGCAAGAAAAGGAAATTGCCGATTCACTTGTGGATACTGGTGACTTTGGGGCGGAAGCCCTGTCGGTAGACCGGTGGTACCGTATGCAGTCTGCCCCCAGAGGGAAGATCCTGGTTGGTTTGGTGGTGGTTGAATCGGATAATAACCCCAAGGATTTTGACCTTGAGTTTGAGTAGTGACTTGAGGTTGAGTAGTCTGTCCTGAACCCCAAATAGGATTAGTCACACCTGGATATGGTTGGCCTGTGGTAGGGATAGCTTTCTGCCCCCCAGCATTTTGAGGAAAGTTTTGTATAAGTTGATTCCAATACTAGGCCAATGCAGGAGGTATGTTTTGTCCTAAAGGTGAGGTTGGTCCCCCTATCAAAGGGACAATTCCACCCGGAAGTTGAGTACCAACCGTAGGTTGCGTAGTAACTATGTTATGTCCGGGAAAAGGAAAAGGAAACATACTACCCTGTCCACCAATAGGATTGTGCAAGTTAGATGCAACAGTCAGGATAATGCTACTAGTATTATGATTGTCAGTGGGAAACAGAGGGAGTGTCAGGATGAAACTAGGAATAGGATGCCCAGGAAACTGAGGACCACCTAGAGAACCAGCTGGAGTTTGTGGGGGTGTTGGATGGGAAACATTCAACGATGGATTCAATGCATGGTAACCAAGAGGTAAATTTGGATTAGCCTCAGGAGTTCTCTGGGTATTGATAGGAGGAAGAGTAGTTGCAGTAATTCTGGTTTGAACACTCGTAGTATTTGCGAGATGGGCCATCTCGGGAGGAATAACAAAACGATAAGTGGTAGTCTCGGGTGTAGTCTCTGGTTCAGGAGACACAGGAGGGTTGATTTCGTAGACAGATGTGGACTCGGTACCAAACAAGACTCGTCGAAAATCACCCGACCAAAAAGGATCTTGGCCTACTACACTGTGAGAAGGCCCAGCAGTTGATTCAGAGGATGTAACAAAGGTTTCTTCAGAAGGATTTATTTGTCCAACAGGTCGTTCACCATGACAAATGCGATAATCCTCTACAGTATTGGTAATTAGAAATTCAGCAAGAGGATCAGTGGGTTCTACTTGTGGAGGTGGTGTAAGAACTTCTGGGACGTCACTAATGTCCACGTGTGGTAGAGTAACAAGGGGAATTTCACCCGGACGAGGAGAGTCCTCAGGGGTACCCTCAGGTGTTGCCGTGTGCGAAGGTTGTGAAGCTTCCGGATGTTCTGGAGACAAACCTTGCATCCTACGTGAACGTCGCGGGGGAGCAATTGTAAACAAGTATCCAACTCCCCAACGAAAATCCTACATTCAACTTCGAGAAACAAACAACACACCCTAGTAAACAAAATCTAGAAGTAATCACCAAGAAAACAATACCTTCCAATATCGAAGCCACTAGTTGGTGATGAAATCCAACGTCGCAACAACGAGACGAGAAGGGGCGGGGCTAAGGTGGAAAAGTTACGTTGACGACCTGCTTAACAGACTTATGCCCTGGTGCAATCTCCCACACATAATCATGGGTATACCCTCCAAGGAGCCCGAGTGAGTTTGATCAACGTCGATTCCAGGTACCGTGAAGACTTTCCCCTCCACAGTCACCTTGGGTAAGAATCTAGAGAGATAAGCCACTAAGGTCACCACAGACAACAGTACAACCTGGGGAAACAGTCGTCAGTCCAATCCACACGCAAAGGTAGGGTATCTAGCCCGAAATCAACTCAAAGGCTTCCACTCATAATTGTGGGTATACCTCGGAGTGACCCCTGTAATACGTGCAATCTCTACATTGATTTCAACAAAGCAGGGTTAGTAACTCTGCCAACACCAATGCGACCTAATGCTTGACCCTTGTGTTAGAAGGGCTTCCCAGGACAATATGCTGCCAATGGAATTTTAAACTCCCTAACTCAAGATGCTATTGTGTGTTTTTGAGATTTTGGAGAGTGTGTCTCTCTTCTTACTCCAAAGCACTAGCCTAACTAAATGTTGGTGTAAAAGAGCCCTAGAAAAGAGTTACTAGATCAATTTTAATATTACGTAATGTTTTTACAGGCTGTTGTTTACTCAAAGGTAACGGAAATGAAACTCATGATGTGTGACTCTGACCCAAATAATGCAAGGATATGATGAAATATAATTCTTTTCATTTGATGAATCCTAGTTATGGGAGAGAGAGAACAATTTCCGAATCAATCTCAATACTACAAAGCAAATGCAATGCTCAATTTCCTTTCAGATGCCTATGCAAACAATCATGTCTCAATGAGAAATTTCCATATGTCTTTTTCAAAACTTCAATACTCTTAAAACTTTGATTTTCAATGTTCTCGCAAAAGGCAAAAACAAAACTTGAAAGAAAACACGCAGTTCACTTTCCAAGAAGAACTCTGATTAATGAGAAAATAAAACCAAATTATAAAGACCCAAACAAACAACCCAATCCAATACTTTCAACGAAAGCAAAAACAAAAGCAAACCAAGGAGCTTCTCAATGCAAATGAAAATTTGTCCTTTCGAACCAACAAGCACAAGAGAAAAACCAAACACTCAACTCTCAACCAATCCCTGGTTCTCAGTAAGTCAGATACACTCAACTCCAGAAGTAAGAGAGAATGAAAATGCCAACAAGAGCTAAGAAATGAAAGTCAAGCTTCAAAGGCAAGAAAACACCTAGAAAACCTAGATCAGTTCCAGCAAGACAACTATAGCAAAAGATATGTAAGTCACTGATTCAGTAAGCCAAAGAGGTGTAACTCAACATATATGGGCAATTGACAGAGTCAAAATTTGAATTCAAAAATTTCAAAAATATGTTTGCAGGCCAGTGTGGAACACAGTGCGAGAAACTATTGTTCTCGCAGGCCACTTTGATGCAGCATGCGAACTGTTTGCACTGAAATGTATATGCAGAGTGTGAACTTTCAAGGTTCTCACAGGCTGTCAATGGACACAGTGCGAGAATCCCTGAAACTAATGAAAATTTTGAAAGAGCAAGCAAAATTCCAACTGGCTTATAGACCCAGAAGGTTTCTCAGGGTATCCTGAGGACTCAGAGACTGACAAATCAAAATAAAAAATGCAAACAAAGCAAATGGCCACAGAAAATGCAAAAACCATAAAGAAAAAAGAGATAGTTCCCCAGTGGAGTCGCCAATTTTGTTATAGGATAAATCCGTGAGATTGGACACAAACCGATCTCCCTAGATCCACCTGGTATCTAGAACAAAACATGACAGAATAATACACTTTCCCTAGATCTAGCCTATTGAATGAACTAAGAGGTAAGGATTATGGACATACCTTATGAACACTTTCCTTAGGTCTCTGTTGTTCCAAGCTTTTCTCCAATGCTCTCGTCTCGTCCAGATCACAACAAAATGAACCAATCGAAGTAAATGCAGATTAAGCTATTCAATGACTAGTCTATACATATGATCAAGGAATTATGTAATAAAGTGACATCATCTTTATGGGAAAGGTACATATTGATGTATTGAATTAATTGAAAGTGAAACTTACAACCTGAGCCTTGATGTCATAGGTCTCCTTTCGATGGCTCCTAGCTCTGACACACACACTTGCTCATGCATGAAGAAAATCAACTACTTGTGATGACCTTGTTGTTGTCTCTAGTTGCTGTAGCATCAGTCCTCCATACAGTCTTGCTCTAGTTCTCTAATCAATCTCTTGCTAACTTGCTGCTTGCTTAACTTAACCCTTTCCATGAGCAATCTCCTCAATATATAGGAGGAGATAGATTAGTTACTTGGATAGGGAATGATCCCAAGATATCTGGAATGCCAGCACCTGAATAACCATTCGAAAGCCAACTCA
>ML787349.1:386554-398459 GCA_009831015.1 Picea engelmannii | reverse complement strand
ATATATATATATATATATAAACAGAGCATACATATATATATACGAAAACATATAAACTATGTTTGCATATAAACGCAAACAGAGTATATACGCTAACAGAGTATAAACGCTAACAGAGTAAATACGCTAACAGAGTAAACAGATAACAGAGTAAATACGCTAACAGAGTATAAACGCTAACAGAGTAAACATATAAACTCTGTTTGCATGAAAACATATAAACGAATACAGAGTATTTACACTGACAGAGTATTTAAATATAAATGAAATGAAAACAAAGTATTTATATGTTTATAAATGAAAACATATAAACGAATACAGAGTATTTATGCTAACAGATTATTTACGCTAACAAAGTATTTGCATATAAATGAATACAGAGTATTTACGCTAACAGACTATTTACGCTAACAGAGTATTTGCATATAAATTAAAACATCTAAACGCTAACAGAGTATTTACGCTAACAGAGTATAAACGCTAACAGAGTAAATACCTCGGTCGCTGCGTAAACGAATCCCCCTGCGTCCTCGGCTCACGCTGCGGCTCGGCTCCCGCTCACTCGACGTCCTCGGCTCACGCTGCGGCTCGGCTCCCGCTCACTGCTCCCACGACACACAGCCTCACACAACCAAAAAAATTCGAAACGTTTAACCGTTATGTGTGGCGATTATATAGAAAAATCTTTCGGCTGAACAATCTTTTGGCCGAAAACTATTTCGGCCGAACGATTGTTCGACCGAAACCCTAACGCCGGAAAAAAAATATCCGGCCGACCAAGTTTTTACACGCAAATCGAGGGCCCCGTAATGGCTCCGTTCGATTTGACGTTTATTTTTTCGGCCGAACAATAGTTCGGCCGAAAACATATTCTTTCGGCCGAAAAATATATTTAGTTCGGCCGAAAATTGGTTTTCCGAAATTTTGGAAACCAGATTGTCACGAAAGTGTAACCCACCTTCGTGATTCCACCCTATTATAAGCTAAGGAGGAAGAGAAATAATTTTCCAGGAGGGCATGAGGAAGTTCATAGAGGAACAATGAACTTTGAAGGTTTTCAAGCCAAGCAAAGTCACAGAAGATTTTGTGCAGAACTCTTCAAGGAGTGCATAAGACGTTCGAGAATAGTCTAAGTCTCGAAGGAGAAATTTGCGTTAAGTGTGAAAAAAGGGGTCGAGGACTTGTCGAAGTCCCGAAGATAGTAAAATCGTCCATCATCGAAAGAGACAAGTGGCAGAAGATCGAGAAGTTCGGGAGGAGGAACTTCAAGAGGTTTACCGAGAGCAAACAAGGATCTTCGCAAAGTCGTGAAAAGCGATTTGAATTCTAGACCATTGGATCTGGAAGGGAACGTGGCATATATCTATGTAGTTCAGAGGAAGAACCCTTCGAGAAAATCCAAGGAGAGAATACCCGAAGAGATAGGAGTCAAAGTAATCTTAGTCATCCATTGGGATAGGACACGTGGAGTTGGGATCGACACTTCATTGATTTGCAAGTTAGGGAGGACAAAGTCGGGAGAAGAAATGACTCGCGAAGTCTGAACTCACGAAGTGATCAGAGTAGTTGATCGTGAGAGGAACGTGGACCGTAGATCGGGTCCCAAAGAATATGTCGATCGGGAATTGAGAAAAAGGGGAGTAAGAAGCTCGCGAAAGTTTCGAAGTACAAAATCGTGAAGGGAACTAGCCCACGATCATAGTCCATGGTCATACCAAGGATGGAAGCCTAGCAGAGAGAGCTAGCGTCGGTTGACATTAAGAATTGAAAAGCGCTAAGGAGAGGGTCCGCAGGTGCCACATAACCTATGCTGAGAAGGCAAAGGGCCTATGCCAAGATAAATTGGTTCACATGAGGAGCCAAACAAACCATTTGGTTCAATGATTTGAATGATCCTAGACCAGGAGGTCGAGCAACCCTTTGGAGGGAAGGGGGTTTGTGCTAGTTTTTACTTTAATGGATCTAAATTATACATTGGTGGTTGAAAATGCATCATAATGTATTCTTTATCAGAGTTATTTGGAGGATACAATTTTCTTTAATGAGATTATTAAGGACCATATTGTGATCTGAGAGTGGTGAACGTACTAGTTATAGTGGCGTGGAAGTTCATATTATGAATATGTTAGAGTAAATAACTCTAATTATTGATAGAGCATTGTAGTTTGTCAATGCTACAAGTTATCAAACATTTTTCTATTCACTAATAAAATATTGTTTAGTAAAAACACATTTTTTTTATCATATAAAGATGTGAAATGTTTTATTTGATATCCTTATGAGATGTTATTTTTTTTGCATTAGAACTTGTAGGTATTCTTACCTGTCCAAAAAAAAATATTAAAATACATTAATGTAATTGTTAGAGTACTTAACATGCTTGCACTTTAAAGATGGAAAAGAATGCTACTAACATAAGGTATTCATGAGCCATGGGATATTCAAGTACTCTATGAGGTGTGCTAGAGGGGAGACCCAAGTATTCTATGAGAAATGGGAGAGTTGTTTATATAAAGAGGAGGAGACCCAAGTATTCTATGAGAAATGGGAGAGTTGTTTATATAAAGAGGAAAGTGAACTATATCATTGAGTTAGGGTTATACTTGTTCCTATTTTTTACAATGTTGCATGGGTATTGGTCTCAAGATGTTTCCTAAACTTAGGGTGCCTCACTAGTCATCACATCTTTGATGCATGGGATTATTTCTTATTCATAAATTTCCTTTGTAACTATGATTTTATTATTTTATTTTCTCTTCTCAAAATAAAATATTTTATTTAGTGGAATAACTCGGTGTACTCATTATGTTGATTCCTCACATATCATTCATTTACTTATTGGGATGTTCTACTCATACATAATGAGACCAAAAAAATTATATATTCATTGTAGCATGTAAATTTTTCATTTCATTATAGTGAACATTTTATCTACGAACAATGGAATTAATTAAGTTGTGAGTAATTCGTAGAGGCTATATGGAAATGGAAGTAATTAAGTTGGGAGTAATTCAAAGGGGGCATATGGATCTTTATAAAGTACAACGAGAGTTGATTTTTCATAATGAAAGATAGATCTAATTTCATACCATGGTGTGTATGTCTTTTATATAGATTACATTCACATTGACTAATTCCGTTTGAAAATTTATATTGAAAAAGAAGAAATATACAACAATATAATTAAGTATGGACTATAAATAAAAAAATCTTATGTTTCCTCAATATGAGCATTACAAAGTATTAAAATTAACTCACAAACAAGAAAGGGATAAAGATAAGTATGCAAGTATAATTTATAGAAATGTAAATATGTCGCGCATTACTATACATATAAGAGTACACAATATAGGAGAATTATCAAAGTTGATTTAATCTCCATCAGAGTACAATAAAGACTTCTAAGAGAAGAAATATGCCCAAGAAAGCTTCTAAGAAAGAAAGTAGAAATATGTGCAATACATAATAATATACAATAAATATATAATAGTCCATCCATCTATGTCTCATCATTTACTTTCTACTTAAAGAAACTTCCCCCCAATTTTTTTTTAGATGTTGGAAGTTTTTCTCAAATGCTAGTTGGGATATTCACTTAGCTCCATTTGTAAATGAAATTTTGTGATCAAATCAATAAGTGGTAGTGGATTTATTTCAACCAATCTCTATGTAGACATCAAGAAGAGCATCTTCATTCAAAGGTGGTTAAATATATAGGATGGTATTTCTAGGATGATAGATGAAAACTTTATCTTCTAAACATAGTGGTTCATAAAGCTTGAGTTGGCTCACATCCAGAACATCATGTATTTTTCCCAATTTGGCACAAAATGGTATAAGGCTCATATCCAATAGATTTGAGCTTATCTTGTTGTTCATATTTAAAGCATTTTTAGTCCAAGTAATTTTTTTTTATCAACAATTTGAAAATGTGATGGATGTAATGACAATCATGAATCCATTTGTATTTGGCTTGAGTGTTCAATAAGTTATCATAAAATATCACATTGAAAATGGATGTTACTGAGAAATGTGCAATAGCTCAAAGGAAGGAAAAGTTATGTCCCCTTTTTCCCTATGAACCTCCTCTCCTCCTATCTTAAATTTCCTACAAGCCTTTGATTTCCCATTGGAAGGAGATGCTACCACCTAGTGTTTCCTCTGCCATAAGTTTTAGCTTAGTAATTTCACTTGGGAAGGAATATCCATCAAATAAGCGTACAATATTTTCCATATTGAACCTAAAACCATTTCCTTCTATTGTCAAGGAGAAATTGAAGAGTGTGACATCCTCTTTTGTTAGGGGTTTTCTTCTACAATAAAGGAGAAAAACAAAAATGCAACCTCTTTTAGAGACACATGCCCAACTTTGGTGGTGGTGTTGATTGATATATAGCATAGCCCCCATTTTATGCTATTTTATGTGTGGACAATGCAACAAATATCTTGGATACTATTATCACTCTGTAATTTCCTTGGTTGTGGGAGGAAAACATAGAGGTAGCCTTTAAACAACTTTTGGGCTCGAATATGGTCTTTCCAACTAGAGGGGGCTCCCTCATTGCAATCTAGACTCAGTGGCCAAATGTGAAAATAATGATAGGGCTATGAAATTGGTGGCATAGCTAGGAGAAAGTGTTCATTGGGCATGGAGTCAATATGATTAAAAATAATAAATATCAGTGACTGGTTATGAGTGATCCAAGAAACAAAGGAAAGGTAGACTATATCTTTTCAGTTACTTTGTTCGTTGCAATATGGTGGGAGAAAAGAGAATTAACAATCCATTGTGTTTGGATCATATATCTAGGAATCATTTCCAAACACAAATTTAGAATAACTTGTGAAATATTTAATTGCCATGAACAAAGCACCAAACACAAGATGGCTTATGTTCATATATTTTGCAATTAAATATTGAAGAAATACATTCATATGGAAATTGCAGTAAAGAAACACATGCACAAAAGAGAAAAACAAACTTCAAGACATAATCACATGAATCCCTCGTAGGCAAGACTATGTACTTTTGCACTGTTTGTATTAACTCTCAAAAAAATACACAATATGCAACAAAGGTCACTTCTCTCACCACTCGAACCCACCCCCTACACATTGAAATTTTCAAATTATATAGAAAATGATATTCCCCAATCCTAGGGGTTTGAGTTCAACTACTCTCCTAATCATAGATTCAGTTACATTCAAAATAGGAACAAATTCTAAACTTCCTGCTAAAAAAATAGGGTTCAGTTTTGACTACATTAAATACTTGATAACCACTTCACATTTCAAATATATAGAACCTTATTAATAAGCCTTCGAATGTTGGTGTCTATTTAGAGAACTTGGTACAACTAGAGGTCCAATTAAATGATGATTTGGCAACGTGATATACTTTCACTCTGAAACTATGGGCTACAACACTTTCGTAGTGCACTTATGCTGCAAAACTGTCGCTTCATGATTTTTCTCTAAAACCTGATGTATTTGCTATGTGAAGGTTATACCATGCTCAAAATTGATGAATATGATGATAATAAACACATTTGATTCACCAACATGCTAAAAAACATCACCTTTAACAAAAATAAAGTAGTCAGTTCAAAACAAAATAGTTACTGCAATTTTTTCAACACCTCTTCCTCTTCTATATAGGTATTCTCCATAGTCTTACCATTATTCTTATTCCACCGAGCTTTATTAGTGTTATAGGGTCATCTAGTTCCTTGATAGTAAATTTCCCCATATCTTCCTCCTTCACAAAAACAAATTTGGCATTTCCATCTCCAAATATGACAATTTTATCCCTTCGAGGGTTGTAAGGCCCAATTCCTTCAAACTTGGAAAAAACCACCCAACAAAAAATTTGCTAGATACATATGTGTAAAAGACTCCTTATGCCTCAATGTCCAAATGAATTTTTTGTTTGATATCAAACATGGTGTTTGCAGAATCCACTGCATGGATTTTATCGACGTTATTCCCAAATTCTAATGGAAAAAATCTCTTGATGGTTCCATCCTCCTTAACAACCCTTCATTCTCATTTCTAGCAGGAATGCCCATCAATGGTGTAGCACTCAATCCATTCACCATCATACCATAAGTTGTTGAAATAACAACAATTATGACCAACTGTCTCATGATTCCAAGATGCACCAGTATATTCGTGCCTCCAGGAGAGCCTCAAAGTGTATCTCAACAGAAAAAATTTTCTCATAAAATTTTCTTGGCATTTGAAACATTGAAAATACCCGGGGAAATATTCAATGATCCTTAGGTTCTTTTGTTTCTTGATAGAGATTTTTACACTTGGGATATATATCCCGCATTGACACTGAGAATTGATTTCATGTGTATTTATATACATGGGCCTTTAGTTATATGATCGATTTGTTGAGCACTCAATAGACATGTGGACTCCTCCTTGGTGCTTAGCACTTGGTTGCTGACATGTTGTTGGGATGTTGTTGCGACTTGGAATTGGTATGTCTCGGTGATCCAGATTATTTTCAGCATGAAATGAGAGCGAAGATATAATAAATAAATGTATAGAGATGTATCATATATCCAAAAATATAACATAAATATAGCATATATATGAACACAGAGATACAGTAATACACAATTTATATTAATGTGCAAAATGTACAGAACTGTAAAAATACTGAGTGAAAGACTTGCTAGAATGGTGGCAATTTATCTCTGAGAAGAGATGTACCGACTAATCACATTTGAAATAAGATGATTGTTACAATGAGGCTCCAAAGACATTTTTAACATAAGTAAAATCCAAAACCCTAGCCCAGGAAGATGAAAAGCCAAAAGGTTTGCGGGCCCAGATGGGGGTAGTTGATACGTCAACTTACCGGGGGCATAACTTTTGCATACAATATTCTTTTGGGGTGCTCGATACACCGTTGGAAAGGTATACACGAAAAGAAAAAAATTATATTGGACCAAGCTAATATTTTTATTAGATTCATTAGATTCCCAAGGCCCCAAATCCCCAAAAAACATCGTTTAGGGCCTCAAAACGGCCCCAGAAGTTTGGAACCCGAAAATCTTCCAAGGTGGCAAATTGTTTTTCGAGCTAATGGATTGGGTGGGTGGCCACTAATATCCTCCTAGATCACTCAGTTATCGGTTATATTATAAGAGATATGGGCTCGATGACATTTGAATTAATCCCAAAATGTTTTTATAAATATAAATGAACCTTTTAAAATTAATATAAAATATTAATATTTTATATTAATCTTATTTCAAATAAAAATAAACTTGGGCTTGATTTAATATAACAAGAGAAATTTTAACTCTTTTAACTTCACTTTTTAAAGGCCAAGGAATTTCAAATGGAGACATATTGAGAGATCCAACAACTGACAAGTTTCAACAAAATTGGCAAGAGGCCTGGAGGTTGGGGAAATGAAGGTTTTAAGGAAAGATTACACACGTTTTTTAAGACTAGAAATGTTGACAAAACATTGAAAAACAAGGGGTTGGTACTGTCACAAAAGCACCAAGAGGCCAAGGGATTTTCCAAGCATTGGATGAGGAATTTCAAATTTTGAAGGTGCAAATTTACATGTGATAAAATTGAATCCAATGGAGATGTTTTCCTCCCTGCGAGGCAACAAAGAACCTCTACACAAAGTTCCTAATCAATTGCGATGATCCTAAATCAGGCTACATATTTTAGGCTGCAACCTATGTGTCACATACCTACTACCTCAATCAAAATTTTCGTTGATTTTCGCGGAATCAAAACCCCCGAATTACCTATGGAGGCTTAGCGCAAGCTAAATCTTTCTCTCTCCGTTCCCATGTAATTGCGGTTCATGATCACAGTTCAAATAAACACAGTGTATTTTTTATTTTGTGCCTCATTGCTACAGTGATGTCAAATCGTTCGAATCTGCAACCACCGAACCCCGACAGGGCTAGTGACCGGTCAATAAGGATGAATCCCTACAGGGTTAGCAAATGGCCAATGAGAATAGGCCCCATCGCATGGGTAAGTGGAGTACAGGTGGCAGAGGGGAATTGTGACACGGTAGTCAACAAGACAGGAGGGGGGCCCATTTCACACGCCGCACTATTCCGGACCCCCCCCCACCCCTCATTAAAGGCAGAATGGCTAGGGGGGTCTGGAATTCACCTGAGCACCATTGATCACAGTGAATTAATCTCAACCGTTTGCGAGTTGCACGTCCGATTCCGTACCCTGCCTCGCTAAAGGCAGAACGACAAGGGGGCTCTGGAATGAAACCTCAGCCGTAGATCTGGGTAGGTGGACTCTCGCCATCCAGATCTACTCGTTGCTTACCTTAATGTGCACTCACGTCACAGCTTAAAGTCGACATCTCTTCCTCACATCCGATGGTCGTTATCGACCCTGAGATCCTCCGAAAGAATCTCGTCCTTTCATCGGGACTTATCATCATGAGAGTCCGAACTCTCAATCATGGGGCTCCCAAATTCTTGATCCCCGGTTCCCTGATGTGGAAAATCTTTCGACACGTAGCCTTCGTAAATTTGATCAGTCCAGATCTATCCCGGGATTTCCACCATGGAAATCCCCGATCTCTCATCATAAAGATTCTCGATTTCGCAATTCCCGATTTCCCGAAATGGGTAATCTTATGACACATGTCCTCCATCATTCGGACAACTTAGATCTATTATGGGGTTTTCACCATGGAAAATATTGAACTCTCGTCATCAGGATTCCCGATTTCGCAATTCTCGATTTCCCGAAATGGGAAATATTACGACACGTGGCCTCCGTCATTTGGACGGCTTAGATCTATTCCGAGGTTTTCACCATGGAAAATCCAGAACTCTCGTCATCATGATTCCCGATTTCCCAAAATGGGAAATCTTACGACACGTGGCCTCTGTCATTCGGATGGCTTAGATCTATTCTGGGGTTTTCACCATGGAAAATCCTGAACTCTCGTCATCAGGATTCCCGATTTCGCGATTCGCGATTTCCATAAATGGGAAATCTTACGACATGTGGCCTCTGTCATTCCGACGGCTTAGATCTATTTCAGGGCTTTCGCCCCTATACACTGGGGTCTTAATCCTCGGGTAACTCCTAAAAGATATAACGACTATCGGGTTTTCCATACGAGATCTGATGGCTCAAATTGGTTCCTACCCGTGCATTCTTCCACGACTCTTTGGACGTGGAAAAATCAACGGTCCAGATACTCCCATGGACCTTGGAGATCTACGGTCCTGAATTCTTCACTGTCCACGAATACACAGAAAACAAATGGGTAAGGCATTTAACACCCTACTTACTCCTACCAAACTAATGGTCATGCGTGACCATAGGTTTCCCGATGGAATCTTGTCCATCGATTAACACCTATCAGGGTTAAGACACTTAACACTCCATCTTCTTTCTCTGATCTGACGGTCGTGAGTGACCGAGGATCTCCTGACGGGATCTCATCCGCCGATTCGATACTTCATCCTTATGCTGCCATCTCGAGTGTTCAAGAGGATCATTCCTTATTGTGCAGGGTTACTAAGGCCTTATGCCTTCACATTCTCTTTCCTGGTTCTTGATGGGCTTTTCAAGGAGGGTATCTCTATGGGGAAGTTCACCCAGGGTACTATCTGAGGCAGATAAGGGTACTTTCCTCCCGAGAAACAGACGTGAAGTTTGAATTAGATCAGTGCGCATATAAATAATGATTCATGAGGACATAAGCCATATGTAGTCTTTCCATACAAATATACAACTACTAGTACTGATCAAAATACCATACAGACAATCTTATAATGAAATCATTCATAGTTTCACATCTTATGAGCATAATTATCAGAATACATATATTTCAAGATGCCAAAGGAAAAACACTTATCATAAATAACACCAAGGGTCAAGCAACTGCTAAGAGGGGTGCTCATTTCCACCTAACCGTAGGCTCAGCGACTCCCAGCGGATTTACCACTAGCCAACCTCGAGCTGAGACCACGATGCTGTGAGACTGCGTCTCTTTTTACCACTGACTAGGAGCGAAGGTTACTCTCCTTCCTCTCTGTTATCACTCACTCTACATATTGCCAGAGTTCTCTTCTTCCCCTCTCGTCTACCCCCAATCGCTTCCACCCCACACCTTATCCTCTTGTGAGGTTGCGTGTGGCGCGATTTCCCTTGCGTTGGTCAGTTATGATGGCTCTACGGATGGGCGGTTCACCTCCCTATCCCTCATTAATTCTGGAGGAGCCATCAACCTGCCAGCCTGCGAGACATTTAATTCGGGGCTTGCGAGCCGCTTTTGGTTCTCCTGGCTAGTGAAGTCCAAATACGGTATTAATTCTCGGTGGAAGTTAACGCCACCTTTCCAGGTGCCTTCCACCGCCATCGTGGTCTCTTTTTCTGCACATCCCCTCTCAGCAGTTCTGCAATATAAATTCATAATGTTATTCACATTTATTGACATTTTCCATAAGGTCCATTCACATCACATATTCACATTCATGAGCTTACCACAGTTCTGGCCAGTCCAGTTATTTTTTTACAAACTGGGGGAAACAGGGTGTTACAATTCCCTCCCCCTTAAAGGAACATCGTCCTCGATGTTCTTATCTTTTAACATGAATTGTATGTATGGAAGTAAACAAAATCAGATATGCCTGTCTCATGGCATCCTCCATTTCGCATGTAGCCTCATTTGGGCCAAAATGTCTCCACTTCACCTTTACCTGTGCAATGGTTTGATTCCAGAGTGGGGTTTCCTTTCTGTCCAATATGCATTGGGGCTCTAGTAGAAATTCTCCCTCCAGTTCCACTTGGATAACAGACTAGTCAATTATATGATTAGCATCATGTACATATTTCTTCAATAATCAAACATGGAAAACATTATGTGCTTTTACTGTGGGAGGAAGTGTTAGATGATAGGCTACAGGTCCCACTCTTTCTAGAACCTCAAAGGGTCCACAATACCAGGGTGCCAACTTGGCACAAGCTCTCATTTTGAGGGAACTCCTTCTGGGCTTAATTCTGAGATATACATGGTCTCCCATTTTGAACTCTCTTGGAGTTATCTTTTGATCAACATAACTTTTCTATCGGTTCTGAGTGATCTTCAGATTTTGTTTTATCTGAGTCACTTGTTGTTCCATTTCTTTCAACATGTCGGGTCCAAAAGAAATCCTATTTATAGGATTACTCCGGCTGACTGGAGTATTACACGGTCTACCATAGAGGACCTCGAAGGGACTCATTTTTAAGGATGCTTGGTAGTCGTTGTTGTAGGTGAATTCTACCAATGACAGGTAGTCTTCCCATTTCCTAGGTTGATGCATTACATGCATCCTTAACATATCCTCTAATATCTGATTCACTCTTTTTGTCTGTCCATCAGTTTGAGGGTGATAGGTGGTGCTGAACAACAATTTGGTCTCCAATCCAGCCATCAGTGATTTCCAAAAATTGGAAGTAAATTTTGTGTCTCTGTCAGACACTATCTCTTTCGGCATACCGTGCAGTCTGAATACCTCTTTCATGAATATCTAGGCGATATCTATCGCCTTGCAGGTTGATTTGACGGGGATGAAATGAGCAGACTTGCTTAGTTTATCCACCACTACCATAATGGCATCATTATGCTTGGTTGAAGTCGGCAATCCAGTGATAAAATCCATGGAGATGATTTCCCATTTCCATTCTGGGATGGGTAAAGGGTGTAATAGTCCTGTTGGGTGTCGATGTTTTTCTTTAACCTATTGGCATTATATGCATTGGGCCAAATATTTGGCTATGTATTTCTTCAATCCATGCCAATAAAATTGTTTCCGGGTGGCAGTGATCATTTTCTGGTATCCTGGGTGACCAGTGTATGGTCTTTTATGTAGTTCATCCATAATGAACCTCTTCA
>ML787349.1:371220-386504 GCA_009831015.1 Picea engelmannii | reverse complement strand
TCCTGGGTGACCAGTGTATGGTCTTTTATGTAGTTCATCCATAATGAACCTCTTCAAGTCATCACAATTTGGAATGTACAGTCTATCTCTGTAAGTGAGCAGACCTCCTTCGGTCATCTGGTAGCCTTCATATTTTTCTCTAGTGGGTTCTTACTGTAGGTATAGGGTCACAGTCTGAACAAAGGAATCTGTTTCTTGTGCATTTCTGAATCTGTTCTTGACATCTGTCTCGCAGGTACTCACCGCTGCCAGGTGAATTGTTTTCATGCTTCTGCTAAGGGCATCGGCCACCCTATTCTCTTTCCCTTTAATGTGTTTGATTTCAAAATCAAATTCGCTAAGGAGGGCCATCTATATAGCTTGTCTAGCATTGAGCTTTGGTTGATCAAACAAATACTGTAATCCACAGTGATCTATCATAAGTACAAATTTTTTTCCCAGGAGGTAATGCCTCCACATTTTCAAGGCATGCACTATGGCAGCCAGTTCTAGATCATGAGTCACATAGTTGACTTCATGTTCGTTCAATTTTCGGGATTCATAGCAGATCACACTTCCTTTCTTCATAAGGACTCCTCCGAGACCTTCTTTACAGGCATCTGTGCACACAAGGAAGTCAGCTTCTGGGTCAGTGATTTTCAACACGGGTGCATGGGTCAGTAGATGCTTCAGGGTTTGGAATCTTTCTTCACATTTCTATGTCCACAAGAATTGTGTCCCCTTCTTCTGGAGGGCAGTGATTGAACAACCAATCTTGGAGAAGCCTTTTATAAATCTCCTATAGTATCCCTCTAATCCCATAAAGGATCTGATGTCTGAAACATCCTTTGGGGTAGGCCATTCCATGATAGACATGATCTTGTTAGGATCTACTACTACCCCTTCCTCGGAAAGAACATGTCCCAAGTAATGTATTTGCTTCTGAAAGAAGTCACATTTGCTAAATTTAGCATAGAGATGATGCTCTCTTAGTACTTGCAACATAAGTCTAAGATGCTCTTCATTTTCTTCTCTATTCTTAGAGTAGATTAATATATCATCAATAAAAACTAGTACAAATGTATCTAAAAATTTACTGAGTACATTGTTCATTAAGCACATGAAAGTGGCAGGGGCATTGGTTAACCCAAATGGCATTACCACAAACTCATAGTGACCATACCGTGTCCGGAAATCAATTTTATGGATGTCTTTTCCCTTGATTCAGACTTGATGGTATCTCGACCTCAAGTCAATCTTTGAGAAAATAGATGCTCCTCCCAACTGATCGAATAGATCATCGATCCTACGCAAGGGGTACTTGTTCTTTATGGTTACTTTATTAAGTTGTCTATAATCTATACATAGTCTAAGGGTGCCATCCTTATTTTTCACGAACAGGACTGGTGCTCCCCATGGGAACACACTGGGTCAAATATAACCCTTATCCATCATTTATTTTAATTGCAATTTGAGTTCAACTAACTCAGGTGTGCTCATTCGGTAGGGTGTCCTAGACACTGGCACTGCTCCTGGTGCGAGCTCTATCGAGAAGTCAATGTATCTTCTCAGAGGTAGGCCAGGTACCTATTTCGGAAACACATCTCTGTATTCTCTCAGGATAGGGTGATCATCAACGCTTGGTTTAGAACCTTCGATGGTTTTTAACACCTGTATTGCATATAGGGGACATCGCTTTCGGTAATAATTTCTCATTTGCAGGGATGATATTTGCCTCACTTAGACCAGTTTTTGGATCCCTTGAAGGGTTATCTTTTTTCCTTCTTTGCTCACACATTCTAAGGTTTTATGGTAACAGTCCAGTCTGGCTTTATCGACGGCCATCCAGTCCATACCAATTAGCAGATCATATGATCCCAGGGGTAATACATTAAGGGTTGCTTGGGTGGGGAATTCACCCAACATTAATTGGCAGGCTAGTATGACCTCTACTACCCTTCTTTTGGTGCCAGTGGCCAACACTACCAACCATGGCTTGGTTTGCTTCTTTGGCTGTATTTTACACTTATCAACAGCTCTAGGCGCTATATAACTCAAATTTGAACCAAGGTCAATCAAAAAAGACACTAGATGGTTGAAAATCATACCTTTTATTTCCACCACTGAAGCTTGGTGGTTAGCTTGGTTATTATCCAATGATGCATAAATCTGCGGCACAATCCTTGCCACATCATTGACTGTGGTATCTTCCTGAATGTTATAAACTTTCTGATTGTTCTGTTGTCGATGTGGACAGTCTCTCAGGAGATGCTCTTCTCTGAAACCCCAACATTTCAGAGGTTCTCTCTTTGGGTTATTAGTCTTCACTAGTATAGGTCCAAAAGTTTAATTTCCATCCACCGAGGGAAAGTTCTGCTAGAGTACACTCTGGGCTGGAAAGTTCATTCTGGGGTTCTTCTTGTAGTTCTTGAATCCTAAGGATTTGATCCCTTTTTTCTGAAATCTCGAACCACTCTTCTGTTTCCAGTCTCCACGATATTATGCCCGATGTCCATATTGTTCATGACAATATGTTTCCTTTCAAATAGTGTCTTCTAAGGTCTTTGGCTCATCAAATTCGATTAAGTTCAGGTATTCCTTGGGTAGCCCACTGATGAAGCATTGCGCCTTCGCCTTCTCTTCTTTGATGTAGGGTACATATCTCAATAAGTCAAGGAATTTGTTGAAATATTCCTCTATAGTGAGTTGTCCCAGTTTGGGTTCATAAAACTCTTTAGCCTTCTCGTCGAAATATCTTTCCGACAAATACTTCTTCCGGAAGTAATTTTCAAACTATTTCCAAGATAGGTCCTCCTCGTGGACCCCTTTCATATTCTTAAGATCCTCCCACCAGATGGAAGCCTTTCCATTTAGATTGAAAGTGGCCACTTGAGCCTTCAAATTATTTGAAAAATCATGGACTCTGAAATACTTCTTCAGTCCAAGTAGCCAGGCCTTGGCTTCCTCTCCCTTATTTATCTCACTGTCGAAGGAGGGAGGTTTGGCCTTTCTGAATTCTTCAAATTTATGACCCTTGGAAGTCTTTTGTTTCTTCTGTTTTCTTCGAGAATAGGAACTGGTCCTACTGCTGGAAGAGCCTTTTGAATCACCAGCTTCCTTCTCAATGGAATCATCTAGCACTGGTCCTTTACCTCTGGGGTGGACCTTTCTTGAGGTGCTCCTCTCAGTATGACCACTGATATGACCATGTTTATGCATCTCGGGTTCATGCTGCATTTTTCACTATAGGTCGGATAAGCTCTGCAGTAAAACTGCATTAATTTCGGTTTTCTTTTCTTGTTCTTTCATCATCCTTTCATTGTCGGCCTTGAAGCTTTGCAATTCAACAATGAGACTCCTCACAGTCTCAGCTAGATTTGGAGGGGTTCCCATTGCTCTTCTTTTGTCAGACTCTTCGTCTCTATTGCGGGAGCCTTCTCCCATCTCTTGGGGAGTCACCATTCTCTGCGTCTGTAAATTCCCATAGCTGATCGTCCGCTTGGGTGAAAAGACAAACACTGGTTATTAGTCAAGAGTTAAATACATTTTATAATCTGCATAAATTTATAACTCTTTCACATGCATACATAGTCGGGTTCTTGTTTCCAAGTTTTAATCCTGGACAAGAGAGTTAAGTTAGGGGGTTACTCCTCATAGGAGTGCTTCAAACGGAGCTTATGCGCAACTCGTGCATGAGCCCAATCAGGCCGAGTGTTGTAACCATGCTCTGATACCACTTTGTCACATACCTACTACCTCAATCAAATTTTTCGTTGATTTCCGCGGAATCAATACCACCGAATTACCTATGGAGGCTTAGCGCAAGCTAGCTCTTTCTCTCTTTGTTCCCATGTGATCGTGGGTCATGATCACAGTTCAAATAAACATAATGTATTTTGTATTTCACGCCTCGGTGCTACAGTGATGTCAAATCGTTCGACTCTGCAACAGCCGAACCCCGACAGGGCTAGCGACCGGTCAATAGGGATGAATCCCTATAGGGTTAGCAAATGGCCAATGAGAACAGGCCCCGTCGCATGGGTAAGTGGAGTACAGGTGGAAGAGGGGAATTGTGACATGGTAGTCAATAGGATAGGAGGGGGCCCCATTTCACACGCCACACTATTCCAGACCCCCCCTCTCATTAAAGGAAGAATGGCCAGGGGGGTCCGGAATTCACCTGAGCACCGTTGATCACGGTGAATTAATCTCAACCGTTCGCGAGTTGCACATCTGATTCCGGAGCCCCCCCTGCTAAAGGCAGAATGAAAAGGGGGCTCCGGAATGAAACCTCAGTCGTAGATCTAGGTGGGCGGACTCTAGTCATCCAGATCTACTCGTTGCTTACTTTAATGCACACTCACATCATAGCTTAAAGCCGACATCTCTTCCTCACATCTGACAGTCGTTACTGACCCTGAGATCCTCCGAAAGAATATCATCCTTTCATCGAGACTTATCATCATGAGAGTCTGAAATCTCGATCACGGGGCTCCCGAATTCCCGATCCCCAGTTCCCCAATGTGGCAAATCTTTCGACATGTAGCCTTCATAAATTTGATCGTTCGAGATCTATCCCAGGATTTCCACCATGGAAAGCCCCGATCTCTCATCATCAGGATTCCCAATTTCGCGATTCCTGATTTCTCGAAATGGATAATCTTACGACACGTGGCCTCCGTCATTCGGACGACTTAGATCTATTCCGGGGTTTTCACCATGGAAAATCCCGAAATCTCATCATCAAGATTCCTGATTTCGTGATTCCCAATTTCCCAAAATGGGAAATCTTACGACACGTGGCCTCCGTCATTCAGACAGCTTAGATCTATTTCGGGGTTTTCACCATGGAAAATTCCAAACTTTCATCATCAGGATTCCCGATTTCACGATTCCTGATTTCCTGAAATGGGAAATATTACGACACGTGGCCTCCATCATTCGGACGACTTAGATCTATTCTGGGGTTTTCACCATGGAAAATCCCGAACTCTCGTCATCAGGATTCCCGATTTCTCGAAATGGGAAATATTACGACACGTGGCCTCTGTCATTCAAACAACTTAGATCTATTCTGGGGCTTTCGCCCCTATACACTAGGGTCTTAATCCTCGGGTAACTCTTGACAGATCCAACAGCTATCGGGTTTTGCACCCGAGATCTGATGGCTCATATTGGTTCCTACCCGTGCATTCTTCCACGGATACTCCCATGGACCTTGGAGATCTACGGTCCTGAATTCTTCGTTGTCCATGAATACACAAAAAACAAAGGGGTAAGGAATTTAACACCCTACTTACTCTTACCAAACTAACGGTCATGCGTGACCACAGGTTTCCCGATGGAATCTCGTCCGTCGATTAACACCTATTAGGGTTAAGACACTTAACACTCCATCTTCTTTCTCTGATCTGATGGTCGTGAGTGACTGCAGATCTCCCGATGGGATCTCATCCATCGATTCGATACTTCATCTCTATGCTTCCATATCGGGTGTTCAAGAGGATCGTTCCTCCTCGTGCAGGGTTACTAAGGCCTTATGCTTTCACATTCTCTTTCCCAGTTCTTGATGGGCTTTTCAAGGAGGGTATCTCTATGGGGAGGTTCACCTAGGGTACTATCTGAGGCAGATAAGGGTATCATCCTCCCGAGAACCAGACGTGAAGTCTGAATTAGATCAGTACGCATATAAATAACAATTCATGAGGACATAATCCATACGTAGTCTTTCCATTCAAATATACAACTACTAGTACTGATCAAAATACCATACAGACAATCTTATAATGAAATCATTCACAGTTTCACAGCTTATGAGCATAATTATAAGAATACATATATTTCAAGATGCCAAAGGAAAAAAAATTATCAGAAATAACACCAGGGGTCAAGCAACTGCTGAGAGGGGTGCTCATTTCTACCGAACCGTAGGCTCAGTGACTCCCAGCGGATTTACCACTAGCCACCCCCAAGCTGAGACCATGGTGTTGTGAGACTGCGTCTCTTTTTACCAGTGACTAGGAGCGAAGGTTACTCTCCTTCCTCTCTACTATCACTCACTCTGCATATTACCAGAGTTCTCTTCTTCCCCTCATGTCTTCCCCCAATCACTTCCACCCCATGCCTTATCCTCTTACGAGGTTGTGTGTGGTGTTATTTCCCTCGCGTTGGTCAGTCATGATGGCTCTACGAATGGGCGGCTCACCTCCCCATCCCTCATTAATTCCTGAGGAGCCATCAACCTGCCAGCCTGCGAGACATTTAATTCGGGGCCAGGGAGCCGCTTTTGGTTCTCCGGGATAGTGAAGTCCAAATACGGTATTAATTCTTGGTGGAAGTTAACGCCACCTTTCCAGGTGCCTTCCATTGCCATCGTGGTCTCTTTTTCTGCACATCCCCTCTCAACAGTTCTGAAATATAAATTCATAATGTTATTCACATTTATTGACCTTTTCCATAAGGTCCATTCACATCACATATTCACATTCACGAGTTTACCACAGTTCTGGCCAGTCCAGTTATTTTTTTACAAACTGGGGGAAACAGGGTGTTACATTGTGACTTTCTTTTCAAATAAGACCAAACTGCAATCCAAACTGAAGCAACTACACATTGTTGAATGTAAATTGAAAACTGAAACTGAAAACAAGTTGCACACTACTAAAAAGATGCTCAAGCATAAGCTTAGTCACAAACCTACCTACTCTAACTATTGAACGAACTTCCAAGTCAAGTGAAATTAAAAACCCAGTGCAACCATGCAAGCTCTTTATCGACTGGTTGAAATCCTTGAATGTCTTTGATCAAGAGTAAAAGGGAAGACCTACTCAATGGAATGAGATAAAAACTTGAAAATAAGTTTATTATTAACAAAACCTGAAAATTTAGAACTTCTTGATGACTCCAAACAACCTGCAAAAGGATCTTCATATAGATGAAAAATAATATCAAGGCTTTGTACAAAGTTGTGACTATGATATGTGACCTCTCCAACTACATTCTTCCTTTCATGCAATTCAGTCAATGAAATATCGTAATCATGCTAAAATTCTTTGTGAAATTGTTGTACTAGAACATCATCTTGCAAGAACAATAGGGTTGACTATGACACTAGCTCATCATGATTTTCACTCTTAGACTTATAATTGATAAAAGGCTGCACATTTTGACTATTGATACCATCCATATAACAAGCAACATGGTCATCAAACACATGAGAAGATTGTTGCATCATCTCACCTTCCTCTCCTTCATTAATGATTTTAAAATTCTCCTTAAAGAACTTAAATGAAGCAAAGCATAATGGAAAAGAATCATCTTGAGTTTACTCACAATTTTCTTCATATCCAATGTCATAGCTATGATATGCAAATTGATTAGTTTCATTCAACTGTTGAAAATCAACATTTTCTGATAAAAAACATAATGTTGGATGCTTTATAGAATCAACATCATACTCATCATACTTGGGAAAATCATGAACTCTTGCAATGCCATCAAACAAAAAAATTGGGATAGTAGCTTGCTCTTCAACAACATCATTGTTGAAAATTTTGAAAAAGTTCATGGCATAATCAACTCTTGGCTCATGATGCAATGGATCAAAATTCAAATCAGCAACAAAACATTTTGGGACAACAACTTTATCTTCATCAAGTTGATGCTTATCTTTCTTTTGTTCTCCTACATGCAACTCTTCATTTTCCATCTATTTTTGCAGCTTCCCACGGGATCAGAGGTTGTCTTCTACTTCTTGGGCATCAGAAAACATTTGTTGTAAGGTCGCAGACCTCCTCTCCATGAGCAGAAAAGACAGATATGGATGAAAGGTTGTTGCATAACTCAACCTAGAAACATCTTCTAGGGGTTGGAATTCTTTAGGCATGTTGTAATAAAAACTAGAAAACCTCATGTTGAACATAGAGATTGTTTCATTTCTCTATCTCTTCATGGGATTAAACTTTGCAAGATGTTGATCCTAGAACTTTCTTTCACCCAAAAACTTCAGAAAGAGATCCTTCAATTCCTCCTATGAGCTGACTAATTCAGGCTACAAATCCCTAAACCATTCTTTGGCATCTCCTTGTAGTGATTGAGAAAAGGCTCTCATGCACACATCATCTTGCTCAAATTCAAAAAAGATATGTGAAATGCTCGAAAGATTGGATGTGCTTTTGAGTCGAAAACTTCTCAAGTTCCCTATCAAACATAGGCAAGTATTTGTAGTGCTTTGAAGAAAGATCATGTAGGATACATGGAAATTTAAGAGGCCTGTATATGTATGATATCTTAGAGGGTATATGATTAGGTACAAGAAGGAATATAATAGATTTGGTTTCATTAGGCTCACAAGATTGATCCTAGACATCATATAGCTCAGAGGAAGGATCGTGGTGAATATCAGTTATACAAAAAGAAGGTATATCTATAGTCTGTAGTGAAGGATATACAAGGGTAGATATCTAGTCTTCATTTGAATGGAGTAAATAAAGAAATATTCTTTGAAATACTTATGAAAGGATAAGAATTTGTTGATAAAACATAATATTATACCCTAGAGAAAACACAAACTTGAGTACCTGGTCTTCCCTCTATATCCTTCCATGTCTCTGTCAAATGAGCTCGTTCTCCAGTGGATTCCTTGAATTTCATTGAAGCTTGATTGGAGTCGTCAGGTGGAAATGTACAACATTCTTGTGTCTGATCACTATTCACCATCAATAATCAACTCTAAATCGTTGTTCTTCTTCTCCCAAGGAAAATGGATTCTTTCCCTCCTAGACAATGGCGCCAAAATGTTATCACTCTCTAATTTCCTTGGGTATGGGAGGAAAACAAAGAGTAAACCTTCAAACCACTTTGGGTTGGAATCTAGCATGTCCATCCAGAGGGGGTACCCTCAGTGTAATCTAGACTTAGTGACCAAAATTGAAAATAATGATAGGGTTATGATATTGGTGGCAGAGTTAGGGGAAAGTGTCAATTGGGAATGGAGTCAATATGATTAAAAATAATAAACATCAATGACTAGTTATGAGTGATCCAGAGCTAGGGGAAAGTGTCAATTGGGAATGGAGTCAATATGATTAAGAATAATAAATATTGGTGACTAGTTATGAGTGATCCAGGAAGGAGAGGCAAGGTAGACTATATATTTTCAGTTACTTTGTTAGTTGCAATATGGTGGTATAAAATAGAATTAACAGTCCATTGTATTTGGAGCATCTATCTAGGGATGAATTCGAAGGGATGAATTTGAAACAAAACTTTAGAAGAACTGGTGAAATATTTAATTGGCATGAGCCTTATATTAATATCAACCATAAATTATACAGAGATTTAATATCAACCATAAATTATACAAAGATTTAATATCAACCATAAATTATACAAATGAATTATAAAACCCAAGAAATCTTTATAAATATTTAAAAAAAAAGAGCCTTATATTAATATCAACCATAAATTATACAAAGATTTAATATCAACCATAGATTATACAAATAAGATATAAATCCCAATAAATCTTTTTAAATATTTTTTTAAAAGAGCCTTATATTAATATCAACCATAAATTATACAAAGACTTAATATCAATCATAAATTATACAAATAAATTATAAAGCCCAATGAATCTTTATATTTATTTTTTTTAGAAAACCTTATATTAATATCAACCATGAATTATACAAATATTTAATATCAACCATGGATTATACAAATGAATTATACAAAGATTTAATATCAACCATAAATTATACAAATAAATTATAAAGCCAAATAAATCTTTATAAATATTTTTTAAAGAAAGAGTCTCATATTAATATTGACCATAAATTATACAAAGATTTAATATCAAACATAAATTATACAAATAAATTATAAAGCCCAATAAATCTTTATAAATATTTTTTTTTAAAAAGCCTTATATTAATATAAACCTTAAATTATACAAAGTCTTAATATCAACCATAAATTATAAAGCCCAATAAATCTTTATAAATATTTTTAAAAAAAGAGCTTTATATTAATATTAAACATAAATTATATTACGGGAATATGTTGATCAACGTGGGAATGAGGTTCAACAACATTGGAGTTCAGAGCACCAATGGGCATTCTCTTAACCCACTACGCCTTTCTCCATTCTCTGGTATTCCTCTTCGACGGAGAAACGTCTTTCCTGCTGTACAAGGCGGCGATTGGAATGAAAAGCTGTATTCCGGCGACTTGGAGGGTTCGGCCGTCTCTACCCTCGATTTGCAGCGGTAGCTCGTGACTGTGGCGCTTAGATCTGAAGGATCTGGCTCCGTTTCTTCCTCTTTCTCATCCGTTTCTCCTTCCTCATCCTTTTTCCAGACAGTCGCGCCAGATTCCAAGAGATCGTTGAGCGACGGCGAGAGGATTATGCGAATGAAACAAAACCCTAACGGGGAGAAGGAAGAGGCGGTCTTTTGCAGGGCCGAGGCGAACCAGTGAGCACTAAACCCTAGCCGCCGTCGTAAGACCAGCTCCGAGATCACGGCAAACTTCCCCCTTTTTATAAAGACCATTGCCGAATCTTCTCTTTGCTTACAGGTTAAAGACTCAGACTCCGTCTTTGAGCTTAAAACTCAAATCCACCAAGCTACAGGGACTCCGCCCGCATGGACTCCAACGACTAATCTTCGAAGGTCGACAGCTTGCAGATGGCTCTCTGCTACGGGACTACAGAAATCTAAAAGATGCAACCATTTCTCTCACCTCTCGGTTGCGTGGAGGAGCGCCCTCAGTCACTCATCCAAGCTCTTACAAACAGGCTGTGAAATCAGGGACCTCCGCTCCTACGGGGCTCAAGGCCGAAGCTTCAAAAGCAAAGGACCCCTTTGGAGGTGCCTTCATTGTGGAGCAGTGCGCAGAACCTCCAACATCAGAAGTCGAAGACCCCCATGTCTATGGCTTTGCCTATATCTACCAAGCCAAAGCCCTCATTTGTCGCTTCAACGGACTTTGGCCCTCGGCCCCTACGCTAAAGGAATGGGTTAACAAGACCTGGTCGGAGGGTCATGAGTTGTTCTTGTGTTCCAAGGGGTTCTTCATCGTCAACTTCTCCACAGAAGCCGAATGTCAACGCGTGCTAGAGCAAGGTCCTTGGTTCTGGGGCAGATCTGGTCTCTCCATGCAGCGATGGTTCCCGGATTTCAACCCACTAACCATGACAGCCATGACTACATCGGTCTGGGTAAGACTACCCAATCTACCCCTGCATTTTTATTCATCATCCTTTTTACCCACCCTGGGCAATGCATTGAGTAGATTTATCAAGATAGACACAAGAAGAATAGAGAAAGGATTCGTCACCTTCGCCCGCATCTGCATTGAAATTGACCTCAGTCAAGGGCTTCCGGATAGGATTCTCATAGATTGGGGTGATGGAGATCCTTTCATACAGATGGTTGATTATGAGAACACCGCCTTCAGATGCCGCTCTTGTAAAAAAATAGGGCACCTCCAGGCAACTTGTCCTCTTTCCCCCACCCCTCCCTCAACTTTTGGAGCACGAAAAAGAGCCAATGGTTGGCAAGGACCAAAATCTCACAAAAGCCACCCGAACCCTTCCTCCGACAACAAGCAACATCACAAAGCTGCTCCAACTCCTTCGCCTTCCTCATTGCCCTCGCAGGCCCCATCTTTCTCTCAGCAGCTAACTCTCGACCCAAAAAACCAGCCTGCAACCTCGATACAGAATCCTGAAGATTCAGAAGTCATGATTTCAACTCCCGCAACTAAGTCCCTGCACCCACCTCACGAAAAAGGGGAAACAATTGACACAATCATGATCACCGCATCGCTCCCAGTGACTCAGAAGCGACCTCATGAATCAGACAACTCGGACAGCGACAAAGAAACACAACTGAATTCAGCAGCTCAAGATCATGACACTTCCTCAGACCACCTGGATTTGGTGGTAAAGACTGTTGAGCCTACCAGCTCCTCTGGTTGGATTGATGTCCGGAAAAAAAAGGTAGAAAGGATCCTCACCACTCAACACAGTGATTCGGTCCTTTCTCCTTGCATTGTAACGTTTCCATCTTGCTTTGTCCACGCGCTCTATGGAGCTCTCTTTTAGCATAGGCTAGTTTCAAATGATCCCCTACTCTTTTTCTGAGGGGTCTTTCCCATTCGCAAATCATTGTATTACTTGCACTTTTTTCATGGATTGAATAGAAGAATTCTCCCCCTTTTTTACTTTAAAAAAAATAATATTAAACATAAATTATACATAGATTTAATATCAACCATAAATTACACAAATAAATTATAAAGCCCAATAAATCTTTATAAATATTTTTAAAAAAAGAGCCTTATATTAATATCAACCATAAATTATACAAAAATTTAATATCAACTATAAATTATACAAATAAATTATAAAGCCTAATAAATCTTTATAAATATTTAAAAAAAAAAACTTATATTAATATCAACCATAAATAATAAAGCTCAATAAATCTTTATAAATTATACAGAGATTTAATATCAACCATAAATTATACAAAAATTTAATATCAATCATAAGTTATACAAATAAATTATAAAACCCAATAAATCTTTATAAATATTTAAAAAAAAAAAGCCTTATATTAATATCAATCATAAATTATACTAAATTATACAGAGATTTAATATCAACCATAAATTATACAAATATTTAATATCAACTATAAATTATACAAATAAATTATAAAGCTCAATAAATCTTTATAAATATTTAAAAAAAAAAGCCTTATATTAATATCAACCATAAATAATAAATCCCAATAAATCTTTATAAATTATATAGATATTTAATATCAACCATAAATTATACAAAGATTTAATATCAACCATAAATTATATAAATAAATTATAAAGCTCAATAAATATTTATAAATATATTTTTAAAAAGAGTCTTATATTAATATCAACCATAAATTATACACAGATTTAATATCAACCATAAATTATATAAAAATTTAATATCAACCATAAATTATAAAGCCCAATAAATCTTTATAAATATTTTAAAAAAAAATCTTATATTAATATCAACCATAAATTATACAGAGATTTAATATCAACCATAAATTATACCAAGATTTAATATCAACCATAAATTATACAAATAAATTATAAAGCCCCATAAATCTTTATACATATTTTTTTTTTAAAAAAGCCTTATATTAATATCAACCATAAATTATAAAGCCTAATAAATCTTTATAAATTATAGAGATTTAATATCAACCATAAATTATACAAAGATTTAATATCAACCATAAATTATACAAATAAATTATAAAGTCCAATGAATGTTTATAAATATTTAAAAAAAAAAACCTTATATTAATATCAACCATAAATTATAAAGCCCAATAAATCCTTATAAATTATACAAACATTTAATATCAACAATAAATTATACAAATAAATTATAAAGCCCAATAAATCTTTATAAATATAGGGAAATTCAGATTTTACCTCCTAATAGTTAGATCATCCACATCAATATTTTTTTTAAAAAAACCTTATATTAATATCAACCATAAATTATACAGAAATTTAATATCAACCATAAATTATACAAAGATTTAATATTATCCATAAATTATAAAGCCGAATAAATCTTTATAAATATATATTTTTTAAAACCTTATATTAATATCAACCATAGATTATACAAAAAATTAATATCAAACATAAACATAAATTATACAAAGATTTAATATCAACCATAAATTATAAAGCCTAATAAATCTTTATAAATAATTAAATAAAAAAAACTTATATTAATATCAACCATAAATCATACATAGATTTAATATCAACTATAAATTATACAAATAAATTATACAAAGATTTAATATCCACCATAAATTATACAAATAAATTATATAACCAACTATAAATTATACAAAAATTTAATATCAACCATAAATTATAAAACCCAATAAATCTTTGTAAATATTTTTTTAAAAAAACCTTATATTAATATCAACCATAAATTATACAAATAAATTATACAAAGATTTAATATCAACCATAAATTATACAAATAAATTATACAAAGATTTAATATCAACCATAAATTATACAAATAAATTATAAAGCCCAATAAATCTTTATAAATTTAAAAAAAAAAAACCTTATATCAATATCAACCATAAATTATACAGAGATTTAATATCAACCATAAATTCTACAAATAAATTATACAAAGATTTAATATCAACCATAAATTATACAAACAAATTATAAAGCCCAATAAAACTTTATAAATATTTTTTAAAAAAAGCCTTATATTAATATCAACCATAAATTATACAAAGATTTAATATCAACCATAAATTATACAAATAAATTATAAAGCCTAATAAATCTTTATAAATATTGTTTTAAAAAGAGCCTTATATTAATATCAACCATAAATTATACAAAGATTTAATATCAACCATAAATTATACAAATGAATTATAAAGCCCAAGAAATCTTTATAAATATTTAAAAAAAAAACCCTTATATTAATATTAACCATAAATTATACAAAGATTTAATATCAACCATAAATTATACAAATAAATTATAAATCCCAATAAATCTTTATATAATTTTTTTTAAAAAGAGCCTTATAATAATATCAACCATAAATTATACAAAAAAAAATTAATATCAACCATAAATTATACAAAAAAATTATAAAGCCCAATAAATCTTTATATTTATTTTTTTTAGAAAACCTTATATTAATATCAACCATGAATTATACAAAGATTTAGTATCAACCATGGATTATACAAATAAATTATACAAAGATTTAATATCAACCATAAATTATACAAATAAATTATAAAGCCCAATAAATCTTTATAAATATTTTTTAAAGAAAGAGCCTCATATTAATATTGACCATAAATTATACAAAGATTTAATATCAACCATAAATTATACAAATAAATTATAGAGCCCAATAAATATTTATAAATGTTTTTTTAAAAAGAACCTTATATTAATATCAACCATAAATTATACAAAGTCTTAATATCAACCATAAATTATAAAGCCCAATAAATCTGTATAAATATTTAAAAAAAAAAGCCTTATATTAATATTAAACATAAATTATACAGAGATTTAATATCAACCATAAATTATACAAAGATTTAATATCAACCATAAATTATACAAATAAATTATAAAGCCCAATAAATCTTTATAAATATTTTTTAAAGAAAGAGCCTCATATTAATATTGACCATAAATTATACAAAGATTTAATATCAACCATA
>ML787349.1:356089-371170 GCA_009831015.1 Picea engelmannii | reverse complement strand
AACCATAAATTACACAAAGATTTAATATCAACTATAAATTATACAAATAAATTATAAAGCCCAATAAATCTTTTTAAATATTTTTTTTAAAAAATCATATATTAATATCAACCATAAATAATAAAGCCCAATAAATCTTTATAAATTATACAGAGATTTAATATCAACCATAAATTATACAAAGATTTAATATCAACCATAAATTTTACATATAAATTATAAATCCCAATAAATCTTTATAAATATTTAAAAAAAAAAACTTATATTAATATCAATCATAAATTATACAGAGATTTAATATCAACCATAAATTATACAAAGATTTATACAAATAAATTATAAAGCCCAATAAATCTTTATAAATATTTTTTTTAAAAGAGGCTTATATTAATATCAAACATAAATTATACAAATAAATTATACAGCCCAATAAATCTTTATAAATATTTTTTAAAAAAGAGCCTTATATTAATATCAACCATAAATTATACAAATAAATTATAAAGCCCAATAAATCTTTATAAATATTTAAAAAAAAAGGCTTATATTAATATCAACCATAAATTATACAAAGATTTTATATCAACCATAAATTATACAAATAAATTATAAATCTCAATAAATCTTTATAATTATTTTAAAAAAAATAGCCTTATATTAATATCAACCATAAATTATACAAATAAATTATAAAGCCCAATAAATCTTTATAAATATTTTTTAGAAAAAAACCTTATATTAATATCAACCATAAATTATACAAAAACTTAATATCAACCATAAATTATATAAATTATAAAGCCAATAATTCTGTATAAATATTTAAAAAAAAGAGTCTTATATTAATATCAACCATAATTTATACAAAGACTTAATATCAACCATAAATTATACAAAGAAATTATACAAAGATTTAATATCAACCATAAATCATAAATTATAAAACTCAATAAGTTTTCATAAATATTTTTTAAAAAGGAGTCTTATATTAATATTAGCCATAAATTAGTCTTATATTAATATCAACCATAAGTTATACAAAGACTTAATATCAACCATAAATTATACAAAGACTTAATATCAACCATAAATTGTACAAGCAAATTATACAAAGATTTAATATCAACCATAAATTATACAAAAACTTAATATCAACAATATATTATACAAATCAATTATAAAGCCCAATAAGTCTTTATAAATATTTTTTTAAAAAGAGCCTTATATTAATATCAACCATAAATTGTCCGCGAGGTGTAGGATAGTCGGTGAAGGAGTGTGTTGTTAAGCCACTCTATGTTGAAAAGTCATTGGTTCTAAACCTGAGGGGACAAAAAAATCCAACCATGTTAAGGGTTGGTGTGGCTTAGGCAAATCCAATCATGTTAATCATGTTAAGGGTTGGTGTGGCTCAGGCCACACCCCAGGTGATTTTGATGGCTTAGATGCCCTTGAGTCATTGTTTCTCAAGCCAAAGATTAATCTCGATCCCAAGAAGGTCCAGACCAATTAACAAACAAAAAAAATATCAACCATAAATTATACAAAGACTTAATATCGACCATAAATTATACAAAGATAAGTGTCATTAATATCAACCATAACTTATACAAAGACAAGTGTCATTAATATCAACCATAAATTATACAAATAAATTATAAATCCCAATAAATCTTTATAAATATTTTTTTAAAAAGAGCCTTATATTAATATCAACCATAAATTATACAAATAAACTATACAAAGACTTAATATCAACCATAAATTATACAAATAAATTATAAAGCCCAATAAGTCTTTATAAATATTTTTTTAAAAAGAACCTTATATTAATATCAACCATAAATTATACAAAGACTTAATATCAACCATAAATTATACAAAGAATTAATATCAACCATAAATTATACAAATAAATTATAAAGCCCAATAAGCCTTTATAAATATCTTTTTAAAAAGAACCTTATATTAATATCAACCATAAATTATACAAAGACAAGTGTCTTTAATATCAACCATAAATTATACAAATAAATGATAAAGTCCAATAAGTCTTTATAAATATTTTAAAAAAAAAGGCCTTATATTAATATCAACCATAAATTATACAAAAACTCAATATCAACCATAAATTAAACAAAGACTTAATATCAACAATAAATTATAAAGCCCAATAAATCTTTATAAATATTTAAAAAAAAAAAGAACCTTATATTAATATTAACCATAAATTATACAAAAACTTAATATAGACCATAAATTATTTAAAGATAAGTGTCATTAATATCAACCATAAATGATACAAAGACTTAATATCAACTATAAATTATACATCGATTAATATTTTTTTTAAAAGCGGTTATATTAATATCAACCATAAATTATAAGTTATACAGAGACTTAATATCAACCATAAATTATACAAAGACAAGTGTCATTAATATCAACCATAAATTATACATAAAGTATACAAAGACTTAATATCAACCATAAATTATACAAATAAATTATAAAGCCCAATAAGTCTTTATAAATATTTTTTTAAAAAGAACCTTATATTAATATCAACCATAAATTATACATAAAATATACAAAAACTTAATATCAACAATAAATTATACAAATACTTAATATCAACCATAAAATATACAAAGTCTTTATAAATATTTTTTAAAAAATAGCCCTATATTAATATCAACCATAAATTATACAAAGAATTAATATTAACCATAAATTATAAAAAGACAAGTGTCATTAATATCAACCATAAGTTATAAAAAGACATAATATCAACCATAAACTATACAAAGACTTAATATTAACCATAAATTATACAAATAAATTATAAATCCCAATAAATCTTTATAAATATTTTTTTTTAAAAAGCCTTATATTAATATCAACCATAAATTATACAAAGACTTAATATCAATCATAAATTATACAAAGACTAGTGTCATTAATATCAACCATAAATTATACAAAGACTTAATATCAACCATAAATTATAGAAAGTCCTTATAAATATTTTTTTTAAAAGAAACTTATATTAATATCAACCATAAATTATACAAAGACTTAATATCAACCAAAACTATACAAAAATAAGTGCCATTAATATCAACCATAAATTATACAAATAAGTCTTTATAAATATTTTTTAAAAAGAGCCTTATATTAATATCAACCATAAATTATACAAAAACTTAATATCAACCATAAATTATACAATAAGTCTTTATAAATATTTTTTAAAGAGAGCCTTATATTAATATCAACTATAAATTATACAAAGACTTAATATAAACTATAAATTATACAAAGACAGGTGTGATTAATATCAACCATAAATTATACAAAGACAAGTGTCATCCACATGTATCCACAAGAAGGAAATCAACAAAGATGGAAAGCAACTCCTTGAACTGATGCAGAACAAGCATAATAGCGCGATCAATATAAATCGTTTGGTGGGGGCCTCTAGCTGGCCTACTCCTTCCATTTTCCACCCGTGAGGACGAATTGGTTTGTTCGGTTGGGATAGCCGCTCGTTCTACTCAGCTCAGTGATTGAGGACAATATTAAGAGCCTACCTATTCAATTTAATATGAGGAGGAAAGAAATAAATATCAACCATAAATTATACAAAGACAAGTGTCATTAATATCAACCATAAATTATACAAAGACTTAATATCAACCATAAATTATACAAAGACATGTGTCATTAATATCAACCATAAATTATACAAATAAGTCTTTATAAATATTTTTTAAAAAGAGCCTTATATTAATATCAACCATAAATTATACAAAGACTTAATATCAACCATAAATTATACAAAGACAAGTGTCATTAATATCAACCATAAATTATACAAGGACAAGTGCCATCCACCTGTGTCCACAAGAAGGAAACCAACACAGGTGGTCTACTAATGTTCAGGCATTTCCTTTGTGCTTTTGCACCATAATTACAATTGACATCAAAATCGCAAGGATCACCACGTGAGAAAAATATACTGATTAGATAATGCCTCTTTTGGATTAAAAAGACTATAAGAAGAGCTATCATGGCAGAGACTATGGAAAAATAGTAGGAAAAGAAAACAATGCCATTATAGATTGCTAGACCAACGATTCTGCAAAAGAAGGAAACCAACACAGGTGGTCTACTAATGTTCAGGCATTTCGTCTGTGCTTTTGCACCATAATTACAATTGACATCAAAATCCCAATGATCACTGTGTGACATAAATATACTGATTATATAATGTCGCTTTCACCTTAAACAAACTATAAGCAAAGCTATCATTGCAGAGACTATGGAAATATAGTAGGCAAAGGAAACAAGATCATTATAGATCGCTAGACTAGTGATTCTGCAACTACTATTGAACAAAAAAACCTGAACCTGGAAACATTAATCTACGGCTGGATCGGGTTGACCATGAATGTTGTAAGCTGGGACGAACCATTGGTTGGGTCGGCTTGACCATGAATGTTGTAATCTAGGACGAACTGTTGGCTGCAGGTCGGGCATTTGGCATGCATCGGTGCATCCGAGAGCGCCTCAAAAAGGATATCCATCCTTTGGCTGAGAATTCACTAAGAGTGCTCCTGGTCCACCTGCCTCTGTCTAATTTCAAAGAGGATGTTGAGGTGCTCCTCCACGAGGTGATTGTCGAAGTGCTAAGCCTGGTCGTCTTCCCTTTTCTCATTGCATTGTCGTCTTCCGGAATAGTGCTAAGGGAGGGATCTCCTCCTTTACTTGGAAACTACCATCCCCATAATAGGGATCTCTATGTTTAATAATGGGAGGGGATAGGAGGTTAGTGGGAAGAGTTTTGAACGCATCTAGAGGTGGTTCCGCCTCTTTAACTTTGCAAAGCAGTTGGAGGGACGGGGGTTAATGGGCAGTGGAGGATTTCGCTTCCAATTTTACCGGAGAGGTTCCATGGAGGAGAGCCAAATTTAATCTCTTGGTGGAGTGACGCGAACTGGTTAAGTGGGCGATGAGCGCCCTTTGAGAGGGGGTGAGCCTATTGTTTCTGGAGAGGTCGTCGCAGTTTCAGGCACCCCTCTTAGATATACTGTGCTCCTGAGGCATGGTGGAGGGGAGATGATGGTGGAGGAGGAGGGAGATGGAGGCAAGGGAGAAGTTCAGTGGGTGAGGGAGGGATACAGAGAAGCCTTGTACAAAGATGGAGATGAGGTTATCAGGGAGGATATCGCTAGTGAAAATGGAGAGGTAGCAACACGGAGAAAAATGAAAATTGCAGTGGGATCCTGATCTAGATAGATATTGGTGGCCACCCACCTTTTCCAACTGGCTCAAAACAACTTTCTGGCAATTTCGGCAATTTACTATTTTTAGCAGTTTTCACTTCCGGGGCCATTTTGAGGGCCTAAATGAAGGTTTTTCGAGATAGAGATTCTCAATCATAGTCGAAGGCATGATTGATCCCCAAAAATGAATATCCTCAACGATACCTTTCCAAAGGGCTATCATATGCCTAAAACAAAGATCGTATGCACAAGTTACGACCTTGGGAAGTTAATGTACTAACTTACCCAAACGGGGCCCACATGACTTTTGGGGCTTCATCTCCTAGGGTTAGGTTTTTGGATGTCTAGGGTTTTTGGAATTCCTATTTATTGTAAAAGGCCTTCAGAGACTCATTTTAATCATCTTCTTGCGAATGAGTGCAACCGTCACATCTCTTCTTAGAGATAAGCCGCCACCATTTCAGCAAGCTTGTTTTCGTTACATTTTATAGTTTCAACATATTTCATTATTGAATAGAAAACCAGTTTTACTGTATCTCTACTATTTTGTGTTAAGAATATCTTATTAATTTGTATTCATTTCTTTCTTCTCATAAAATATAGATCAATGGTATCAGAGTCATCTTCTCCTTGTCATCTTAATGCATGTCCCCAATGAGGTCAGAGTACAAAGAGTTGGGTATTGAGCTTGTTTCTTTTGAGGAAAAAATCTCTCACACGCCCAAGCGACCTCTCATGGTAGGAGAAAATAAATATGATGGGATAGGAGATCCTTTAAAACTGTTGATTGAGGAATCCCTCATGCAACAGAGGAACGAGATGATGGATAGTTTCACCCAAATCCTTCGATGGCTACCAACAGGCGACACATCTTCTTCGAGTGGAGGTGCCACCCCCTTCAAGGTACATATAAACTTTGATATTACTATATTTGAAGATCATATAGACGTAGATGTTGTCGAAAAGTGGTTGAATCTTCTAGAAGGGTATTTTTATGTCCATAACTTCTCGAATAGAGAAAAGATTACTTTTGTGCTCCTCAAAGTCATCCTCCATCTCAAATATTGGTGGGAAACGTTCTGTGAGAAAAGGAAACAGAGTAAACCTCATTATTTACAGTCACAACCACCTAGGATTCCTTCAGGAATGCTATTAAGGAACAATAATACCCTGCCAGAAGTTATGACGACTTATATACCAAATGGACCACATTGCGGCAAGAAAGAGTCCAAGCAGTGCCAAATTTCACAAATATCTTCCATACCTTGCACACCAAGATGGGTATCAAAGATTTAGAGTGACATATGGTGCTCAAGTATCGTGGTTCTTTTCATAGATACATCCAAACCGAAATGGAATTTCTAGACATCTCATCCTTGGGCACGACCTACCAATATGTCGTCAAAATCGAGCAGAAGATCAAACAAAAGACGCAGCAATTTGGGCCTGGGAACCCCTCACAACAAAATCCAAGAAAGGGCAGCCCCAACCAACAAAAAAAAGGACAGAGAAAAGATGGAAAGTATCAGGACAACCAGTCCAAGCCGCAAGCAAATAAAGACACTGGAAAGACAAAGAAAGATACTGGGAAGTGGTGCAACTTCCATAAGAGCCCTTGGCATAACACTGTTGATTATCGCTCAAAGCAGTCACTAGTGGCTGAAGTGAAAGCCTCTGAATCAGATGCGGATTCTGACTCTGAGCTAGACCTAGAAAGGGGAAGACGGATCATTGACGTGGAACCCAGTGCCACCGTTGCTACCACCAAGCTCCATCTTGGTGAACCAGATGAGCCAGAAGAAGGAGAGTGCCTCTTCCATTCGAAAATGTGGGTAAAAGCACCCCATTGCACTTCATCGTTGATAGCGGTAGCTAGAAGAACCTCATCTCTGCATAGGTTGTCAAGCGGTTGGCCCTTCCCACAATGCCTCACCCACAACCCTACACCATTGGATGGATTCACCAAGTAAGTTATGTCTGTGTCAACCAACAGCGTCGACTGTCATACGACATCAAGCCCTTCAAAGACGAGCTATTGTGTGATGTTTCTCCTCTCGAAGTTTGTGATGTTCTTTTGGAACAACCTTATTTATGGAAACGTCATGTTGTATATGAGTCTAAGCCTCGTAGTGTTATTATTACTTTGAACAGGAAATTGTACAGGATACCTGAGGTAGTCCCACTTAGTTCTATTTCCTTGATCTCTACTAAGAAATGCAGGAAGGTCATCTCTCAGATGGGAAAGTTTGTCTTCTTCGTGATTCTCTCTCAGAATAAGCGAAAGATCACAACCACATCTAGGGTCTTTGCAGTCGACCTCTCCACACAGCAGAAGAAATTAAATAAGGTCGTGGAAGAATACTCAAATATATTCTCCTCAGCTACCCGGGTACCTCCTCATTGCCAGGTCAAGCACCCCATTGATCTGACCCACAGTGCACCACTACCCAATGGGCCAGTCTATCATCACTCTCTATTAGAGAATGAGGAGATCAAGCGACAAATTCAAGAACTGCTCCACAAGGGGCATATTTTTCCCAGCTCATCACCTTGCAGGAGCCCAATCATGCTGGTACAGAAGAAATATGTAACCTGGTGACTTTGCATTGATTATCGGGATTTGAATAAAATCACAGTCAAAAACTGATACCCGATTCCCCGAATCAAAAACCTCCTTGATCAACTCACGGTGGCTAAATAATTCAGTAAGATTGATCTGAAGTCTGGCTACCACCAGGTCCTAATAGAACAGACAAATGTATGGAAGACCGCCTTCAAGTCAAAGGAAGGCCTTTTTGAATGGTTGGCCATGCCCTTTGGTTTGACAAATGCTTCGACCACTTTCATGAGGATGATGAACGATATCCTGCGACCATTCACCAATAATTTTGTAGTGGTGTATCTATATGACATTCTCATTTACAGCAAGACTTGGGCCGAACACTTGTAGCATATTCAACAAGTTCTGCACACCCTGCGGCAGCACAAGCTATACGCCAACTTGGAAAAAATTATCCTTCGGCATGGACAGGGTCCATTACCTGGGATACATCATTGATCAGCATGGTGTACATGTGGATCCAGCCAAGATCCAGGTCATCCATGACTGGCCAGCCCGAATCACACTCACTGAGCTTCAGAGCTTCTTGGGCCTTGCCAATTTCTACCACAGGTTTGTGTTGGGATTCTCCCATATTGCCTGGGCCCTCAGCCAAATCACTAGGGGTGGTGGTAAGGAAAAATTTGCATGGGGTTGGTCCCAGCAACAAGCGTTCAATGATTTGAAGAAGCGCTTATGCTCATCCCCAGTACTTTAACTACCAGACCTGCAACATCCCTTTGAGATCGAGACAGATGCTTTCAACTAAGATGTGGGTGTCGTTCTCACTCAACATAGCCACTCCATGGCCTATCATAGTGAGACACTATCTAATGTTGTCCATAAGTAACCTACTTACGACAAATAAATGTACTCCATTGCAAAAGCCTGCCTCCAGTGGAGACATTACATTCTTGGGAAGGAGATAGTCATCCACACTAATCATAAGCCACTGCAGTTTATGCAAACACAAGGAAAATTGCAAAATGACTGCCATCATAAGTGGTCCACATACTTGCAGGAATTCCACCTCAGCATCAAGTATAAAATAGGAAGAACCAATCGCGTCGTTGATTGCCTCAGCAGACCAGCAGTTGCGACACTCACCACGGTGCTAGAATATTGTGGCCATGAGACCTATGGATGGACCCAACTCTATGAGACAGACACAGACTTCGCCACCACCTACCAAATGTTGGGTGCAAACATAGTTGTCTATAATTTCTATCTTCAGGATGGGTTGTTGTGTCGTCTGGGCCATATATGTGTTCCATCAAGTGAGTGAGCGAGGCTTATCTGGGAATCCCACTACAGTCGATTGGCATGACAATTTGGTGTCGAAAAGATAGTGGCAGTGCTACAAAAAAATTTCTACTGGTCGAAACTCCGACAGGAGGTGAGCAAGTATATTAGGTCATGCACTGCCTGCGCTATTTCCAAACCAACCACTGAGAAATAGGGCATGTACACCCCTCTTCCTACTCCTGACCGGCCATGGGAATCCATCTTAAAGAACTACATGTCAAGACTCCCATCTACCAAGCGGGGAAATGATTGTGTTTTTGTGGTTGTTGATTGCTTTTCTAAGATGGTGATTTTGGTTTCCTGCAAGAAGAGCATCACAGTAGAGGCCATTGCCAATGTCTTCTTTGAATGGGTCTGAGTACATTTTGGACTCCCACAAACCATTCTAGTCAAGCCTCTGGTCACTGCTGGACACCAAGCTAACCAAATCCACGACCTTCCACCCTTAGAAAGATGGCCAAACCGAGGTCATAAATTGAATGGTCGTGCATATGCTTTGCATGTATAATTCAAATCACCCTCACACATGGGATGGTATCCTTCCCTATGTCCAGCATAGCTACAACCGAGCCCTACATAGCTCAACCAGCCACAACCCCTTTCAGGAAGGGGTTACGATTCCAACGATTGGTTCCCATAGATGTTGCACTTCCCCTTGCGGTCACCTCGACCGACTCATCTCCTGTTCCAACTGAAGCTGACAAAGGAACCCGATTCATAGAGAGGATCCAACACATCCTCCAATAGGTTCAGGATATCCTATAGAAGTCCAATGACAAGTACAAACAACACCATGATCAACATCAGGTGCCACATAAGTTTCAGGTGGGAGACAAAGTTTGGTTGCACTTGCAGAAAGAGCGCCTTACAGGACCCCGTCGGAAGCTCTGACCACTATGTTATGGGTTGTACACCATCACCAAGGCTATGGGGGATAATTATTTTGAGCTCAACATTCCTCCTTTCCTTGGCCTACACCCAGTATTCAGCATGGATCTCCTTTGCCCTTATTTCCCAGCATTATTGGACACCTCAGATGTAGCAGAACAGCTGGCACCAACAGAGATCAACCCTGAATGCATCCAAAAAGCATCCAACGATCATATTATGGACACACAAATCAAGGGAACTCAACAACAAAGGATCCATCTTTATCGAGTCGCCAAAGAAGGGCAACTCCTGCACCAAGGCAAGTGGCTCACCCAAGGCCAAATTCAACAAAAAATTCCTCATCTAATGGGGGAACTCAACGCAATGGATACCAATGCTTCCTAAGGAGGGAGGATTGATCTAGATGGATATTGGTGTCCACCCACCTTTTCCAACTGGCTCAAAATAGTTTTCTGGCAATTTTGGCAATTTACTCTCTTTAGCAGTTTTCACTTCTGGGGCCATTTTGAGGGCCTAAATGAAGGTTTTTTAGGATAGAGCTTCTCAATGATATACAAGGGCATGATTGATCCCCCAAAATGAATCTCATCGATTATACCTTTCCAATGGTCTATCATATGCCTAAAACGAAGATCGTATGCAAAAGTTACGACCCCGAGAAGTTAATGTACTAAGTTACCCAAATGGGGCCCACATGAATTTTGGCGCTTCATCTCCTAGGGTTAGGTTTTTTATATCTAGGGTTTTTGGAATTCTTGTTTATTGTAAAAGGTCTTCAGAGCCTCATTTTAATCATCTTATTGTGAATGAGATTAACCATCACATCTCTTCTTAGAGATAAGTTGCCACCATTCTAGCAAGCTTGTTTCCATTGCATTTTACAGTTTCAACTTATTTCATTATTGAATAGAAAACCAGTTTTATTGTATCTCTGTTATTTTGTGTTAAGAATCTGTTATTAATCTGTATTCATTTCATTCTTCTCATAAAAATGGGATCAGATCTGAGGAGTGTAACCAGGAGGGTGCACTAGATGGGAATAAAAATCGAGAAGGGCTCCCGATATAAGAGTTGTTTGCCACTCTAGACACCATTGAAGGGTGAAGTGACCCCTGCAACCACCACTGATGTGTGAGGAGACCTCTGTGTCTACATGGTATGCCTTTCTTGGCTGGTTCACTCACCCAAGTGCCCGACCATACGCATTACCATAAAGCCTCTGATGGTGTGAGCCATGAAGGAGTGAATGCCTGGGGGTTGGCGGTTGGGTTTAATAACTCCCCCAGGTGCTTTGTGCCAGTTGTGCATGCACTTTCTCCAGGTGGCACCCGATACGGGTGAATTCTTTATAAATATAAATGAACTTTTCAAAATTAATATAAAATATTATTTTTTTATATTTATTTTATTTTAAATAAAAATAAGCCCAATAAATATAAAATATTAATTTTTTATATTAATATTATTTCAAATAAAAATAAGCCCAATACATCTTTATAAATATAAATGAACTTTCCAAAATTAATATAAAATATTAATTTTTATATTAATATTATTTCAAATAAAAATAAAGCAATAAGTATTTATAAATATAAATGAACCTTTCAAAACACTGAGGGCTGATCAAAAGAGATTAAGTGCAATATCAAAGTGAAAAAAGGTTGTCCCTTGTCCCCTACTATTTTTGACATATACACTGACAAGTTAGAAGATTGTTGGAAAAAGCAGGTTGTGTCGGCCCTACTCTCACTATTATAATCACCAATCTTCTTCTTTATGCCAATGATATCGTTCTTATGGCAAGAAGTCCCCATGATATTGAAAACCAACTAAGAATCCTCAAAGAGTTTTTCTCCAATATGGGTATGAGTGTTAATACTGATAAGACTAAGGTCATTATTATTAAATTCAATAAGATCCCTTATGATACCTTCATATATGACAACAACAACTTAGAGGAAGTGACTTCATACAAATATCTTGGAATTGATATTCACCAAAAGCTCAATTGGGATTATAGCATTGACAAAAGGATTATTGGGGGATGAAAAGCTTATTATGGACTTGAAAACAATTGTAAATTAGCTGATCTTTGGAGTTAGGATAAGAAGAAACTACTCTTTGAGACTCTTTTTACACTTATTATTCTTTATGGATGTGAAGTATGGGGTTGTAGTATCTCTCGTGAATCCTCGAGAAAGATAGAGAAAATACAAATAATTTTATAACCTATAATCTCAAAATTAAAGGAAATATGCCCTATCCCACCCTCTTCTTAGAAACACGCCTCTCCCCCATTACGAGGATGGTTATGACTAGATACCTAATGTATAAGAACAATTTAAGCAGTATGGAAGACAAGAGGCTTCCTAAAATTGCCTCAAAATCAAGTCATAAACACCATCGACTTAAGCGAGGATGGCATAAAGATGTTCGGTCTTGGCTAAATGATCCGTCAGGATTTTTCGAAATGACTATGGTTGAGTTTTTTTTTAATTGCATGCATTAATTAACCATTGGGAAACTTAATGAAAGAGTGAGAAAAGAAAATAAATTATACAGCCATTAACATATTTTCAAATCTGAAATGGAATGAAAACAGCAAACCATAATGCACAAGTTTGATAACGGAGTTCGGCAACTTTGCCTACGTCTCCGGGCCTTTTCTCTGTGAGGGAGGCTTCTTGATTTCTTTTTGAAAGTTTATTAGTACATATTTACAATTGTTGATTGGCTCCTAGACTGATCTGGTCTTGTTCGCCATGATCTCTAAAATCTTGCACAACTTACGGCACCTGAAACGGATATACCGAACTCTCAGAAATCGTTCGACAGCATCTCTACCTCAACAGCTCTTCTGCCTCAAACTGGCTTAGACCTGGCTTTGCCTCAGCATCTCTGCTCTCCAAAATCGTCCAAAAGCTTCCAAAGCATGCCCAAATGGCCTCAACAAGCCTTGGTTAAATAGTTGGGAAAGTTGGTTTCAATCTCCAACTTCCTCCCAAGAATTAGGCTCTTAAAAAGCCCAATAACTCCCAATTACATAACAAATGGAGTTAAATTACATTAAATAATCAAAAAGTGGTTAAAACCCCACTTTTAAACTATATATTAGTTTAAAAACCGCTTTAGCTCCCTAACCTGGGCACGGCCCCCTTGTTGTGGTCATATTGACATTAATATGGCCAAGCGCTTAGCCCAAAGGGCTAGCGCTGGCCCCCAAACCACATTTGGCACCTGGTCGCATTGTGGAAAGGCGCATATAACCGTGGCTTAATTGTAACCGTTTGCAACCAAATGTTATGGCGCGCATGTAGTAACTGTTATAACCATTGGGCTAACATAACATTACCCGCGCGCACACAGTCCGCGCTCTGGGTCACATAACACACGCAACCATATAACCGGGGGTCGGGGATAAGCCCCGGCCCCGCCCCCCACCATTTAATATAAACATTAAACTTAAATGGATAAACGCCCGTATACATAACAAGAACCAACGCGTGGTCCAATGGTCGGAGGGCTCTTGCGAAGGCGTCGGTGGTATGGGAGGTCCGGGGTTCGAATCCCCCGGGCCCCAAAACAATTTTTACATAGCTGTCATTGGCAAAACCCAGGGTGCCACGTGGAAGCCCGTGATTGGGCCACGTGGCACCATAACAACCAATCAAACCTTGACATGTGTCGGCTTCTGATTAGTCCACGTCATCTGCCACGTCAGCTCTGTCGTACGCCACGTCATCTGCCACGTCATCCACCGTATGATGTTGACATCATCCCGTGCCACGTGTCACCCTTCCAGTGGTGACACGTGTCACCTCAGGATTGGTCCAACCGTACGCTGAAAAAGCCAAAACTGCCTGACACGTGTCACTGCCTGAGGCTGCCACGTGTCCTGTACGGACGCCGCCACGTGTCCTCTCCTGACGCTGCCACGTGTCACCTGTACGGACGTGTCACATGTCGCACATATGGACGTGCCACGTGTCCCTGTACGAACTGACACGTGTCATGTACGGACTGTACGGACAGGTACAGTCAGCATCCCAAAATTTTGCCTGTTTGGCTTAGCGGACAGAATGCGATATCTTCTTCATACGGACTCCGTTTGACATAAAAATTATACCACCGGAATCAGGAAGACGTGCCGGACGCAATGGTGCTGGTTTCGTCGGATTCCGAGCACTTTCATTTTTGATCATTTTTCATGCCCTGACAGCCTGCTGAATCCGATTTCGGATCACTAAACTATTGGGAAATCATGGAATACATCATTTTGCAGAATAAAGATACTATTAAAAAAAATGTGAAATTAAAATTTAAGGAGAAAATGTGGTGTGATAAAGAGTTAAGGAAAAAAAAATTAAGGTATTATAAGGATGTAATCAACCCTAATCTAGAAGATAGAAATTATCTATGTGTTTTTCCAAGTGTAAAGAAAAAAAATAAGCATTGCTAAGATAAGAACAAATTCCCACGAGCTCCATAGTGAAACTGGGCATTGGTCAATTCCTAAAAATCCATGGGATGAAAGAGTGTGTCACCTTTGTGACACTAAGAAGGTTGAATATGAAAAACACTTTCTCTTAGATTGTCCATCCTATACTCATATTAGATCTCATTTTCAAAATATTTGTACCAACCTTCCTAAACTCTTAACTCAACAAAAGTATGGTGAACCTGGAAAGCTTCTCTTAATGCTTTTCGAGCATAGAAAAAAAATTCTAAAGAATCGCAGGTAATCACTTACCCTCTTAAGGTGCGATAGACCAATTTGGTCTTAGTGGACGTTAAACATCATCATCATCAATATAAAATATTATTTTTTTATATTAATATTATTTTAAATAAAATAAATATGGGTTTCATTTGATTTAATATAACAAGAGCAATTTTAACTGAACCTTTCAAAATTAATATAAAATATTACTTTTTTATATTAATATTATTTCAAATAAAAATAAACCTCGGCTTGATTTGATTTAATATAACAATTAA
>ML787349.1:337078-353513 GCA_009831015.1 Picea engelmannii | reverse complement strand
TTGGGTAAGTTAGTACATCAACTTCCCGGGGTCGTAACTTTTGCATACGATCTCCGTTTTAGGCGTGTGATAGCTTGTTGGAAAGGTATCGTCGAGGAGATTCATTTTGGGGGATCAATCATGCCTTTGGCTATCATTGAGAAACTCGATCTCAAAAAACCTTCATTTAGGCCCTCAAAATGACCCCGAAAGTTAAAACCTGCTAAAAATAGTAAATTGCCAAAATTGCCAGAAAACTGTTTTGAGCCAGTCGGAAAAGGTGGGTGGCCACCGATATCCACCTGGATCAATTGACATCAATTTTCTTTGTATTTTAAATTTATGTGTGTAGTATAATGTTTAACTTAATAAAACAAATATATATTTTTTGATATAATAAAAATATTTGTTTTTCTCATTTTGGATTTGTTTTTCTCATGCTGCCTTCACTTATTTCAATACTTGAAATTAATTACATAATCAATAAACTAGGTTATAAGTACCTAGTACCTTTTATATAAAAAATTAAGAAAAAATGTAAAAATGTCATGTTTTCTCTCATTATTACTATCCATTTATTTCATTATTATTACATTTCAATAAACTTGGTTATAAGTACCTAGTACTTTTTATATCAAAAATTAAGAAAAGAAGTAAAAATGCAATATGTTTTCTCACTGTTAATATCCATTTATTTCATTATTATTGCATTTATGTTTTTATCTTATCATTAATACAAAGTGTGCTCCTACTAGATTAATACAAAATGATATAAATATAATTATGTTTGATGATATATGTGTAATTTATTTTTAATAATAATTTTGAATTTCTTTTTAAATGAAAATAAATTAGTAAATATATAGTTAAAGATGAAATACACAACTTATATATATATATATATATCCCTTTTAATAATGATTTTGAATTTTTCTTTAATAAAGACAAGTAATAATTATAAAAAATTTACAATAGTTTTATAGTAAATTGACAATTGTTGGGACACTCTAACTAGTTCAATGATCTCGTTTAAGTTCATTCTATTTCCAAATTTACTTGGCAGGGACTAAACTTTCATACGACCCTTATTTCTTCAAAATTAATATAAAATATTAATCTTTTAAATTAATATTATTTAAATAAAAATAAACTTTAAACTTTCAAAATTAATATAAAATATTAAACTTTTAAATTAATTTTATTCAAATAAAAATAAACTTATGTTTGATTTAATAGAACAAGAGCAATTTTAAGAGATATGAATTCGATGGCCTTTGAATAAAGCTCTATAAGTCTTTATAAATATAAATGAACCTTTCAAAATTAATATAAAATATTAATCTTTTATATTAATATTATTTCAAATAGTAAGTGTTTATAAATATAAATGAAATTTTTAAAATTAATATAAAATATCAATCTTGTATATTAATATTATATCAAATCAAAATAAAAATAAATCTGGCCTTCATTTAATATTATAACAAGAACAATTTTAAAACTTTTATAAATATAAATGAATTTTTAAAATTAATATAAAATATTAATTTTTTATATTAATATTATTTTAAATAAAAATAAATTGGGATTCATTTAACATTTTACAAAATTAATATAAAATATTAATCTTGTATATTAATATTATTTCAAATAAAAATAAACATGCACTTCATTTAATATAACAAGAGCAATTTTAACATTTTTATAAATATAAATGAACTTTTCAAAATTAATATATAATATTAATCTTTTATATTAATATTGTTTCAAATAAAAATAAACTTGGACTTGATTTAATATAACAAGAGCAATTTTAAAAATATAAATGAAACTTTCAAAATAATATAAAATATTAATCTTTTATATTAATATTATTTCAAATAAAAATAAACCTAAACTTGATTTAATATATGATTTAATATAATAAAAGCAATTCTAACACTTTTATAAATATAAATGAACCTTTTAAAATTAATATAAAATATTAATCTTTTATATTAAGATTATTTCAAATAAAAATAAACATGGCCTTGATTTAATATAACAAGATCAATTTTAACATTTTTTTAAAGGCCAAGGAATTTCAAAGGGAGACATATTGAGAGATCCAACAACTAACAAGTTTTGACAAAATTGGCAAGAGGCCTGGAGGTTGGGGCAATGGAGGTTTTAAGGCAAGTTGACATGCCGTTTTTAAGACTACCAATGCTCACAAAATATTCACAAAGAAGGAGTTAGAATGGTTTCAAAAATGCCAAGAGGCTAAGGGATTAGGCAAGCATTAGATGGTAATTTCAAAATTTTGAAGGTGAAAATTTACATGTGATAATATATACTATCTTGAAGGTTGATTAAGTGGAGTACGAAGTTAATTAGTTCAAAGACCACAATGGAATTTACAAATTCAATGCTTTATGGCTTTTGGTGAAGAAATTGCTAGCATGGATTCATATATCTTAGCATGGATTCATATATCTTAGGGGAACTTTCTCAACTAAGTTGTAGGGTTCTTCATTATTGATTTCAATGTCGAAGAGGAATAGTTAGAAGTGGTGATGAAAGGCCTATGGTCTATGGGGACTTCCAATTTATTTATGAATCATTAGAATGTTCCATAATCATTCAAATTATGGATATGCAATAGACTAATAAGAAGACTGCTAAATTATTAAGTGCATAAATTTAACATTTTATTGGATAAATTTCACATTTTAGCTAATTTTTCATTTTATCCAAATATACTTTGCTAATTTCCATTTTTTTTTCCAAAAATGATGTTCCCAATTTCTATAAGATAAAATTATTTCACTTCAAAAATCACCAAATATTTTGAAACTATATAAAATCCTTAGAAATTTGATTATTTTTATTGTGTAACATTTTGTAGTTAGAATTTTAAGAATTTATAAGATTCACTAATGTTTCTACTCTTTAGGATAAGTATGGATCCTTGAAATTTTCCCTAGTGTGGTGACTAGCACTACAACCCCTCCATTTTATATCCTATTTGGATACTTTCCCAAAATGGATCCTCCTTATTTTTTGAATTTTAAAGAAAATTCTCCTAACTCCCTTTGAGTAGTGATGCCCTTGAAAAAATTGAAAAATTATCTAAAGTGGAAGTCATAAGAATTTTTTTGGAAAAGTTCCCTTCAACTCTTCAGAGCTGCTTGGAGGAGTTCGCAAAAAATCTTCTAAGTTGCCCAACAACTCTTCCTAGCTCCTCGAAGGAGATCTTGACAACTCTTCCGAGCTGCTTGAAGAAGTTCCCAACAACTCTTCTGAGCTGCTTGGAGGATTTCAAAACAACTATTTCGAGCCGCTTGGAGGAGTTCCCAACAACTCTTCCAAGCTGCTCAGAGGAGTTCTCGCCAATCCCTCTGATAAAGCAAAGTTGTTCGACAAAGTTGTGAAAAATGCCTTTGAGCTTCTCGAAGGAGTTGTTAAGAAAGTTTATGAGCCAACCTACTACATTTAATGATAATTAATTGACTTTAAGTTATACAAAGAGAAAGAGGGTTTTGTTTATTTTCAATATTCCATTTCCTTAAATCTAGACACCAAAGTACTGGATAAACGACGTTGAAAAAAATTGTCCTTCCTATTCATTTACACGTGGCATCAATCAAACCAGTAAGTTTGTTTCTACTTGGCTATTCTATGTGTTTAAAAAATTAGGATTAAGGTTTTTCCCCCCTCTTTCCTCTTTTGCAGTGTCAAACCTAATCCACCTTCCCCCCTTAGGCTATTTCCCTCTACCACTTTGCCTCTACGCCCTCATCAATGAATCAATCCCTCTGAAATCTAGGGACTAAAGAAAACGAGCGTCCCTTGAATGTTTACCAATTCAAAAAACCTAGATTTGGACATGACTAGCGTGAAACCCCTTCTTTCCATTTTCTTCTATGGCACAAAAACAAGAACTAAGTAAACCCCGAGCTCATGATCGGTTCCTCTAAAATAGTCAAAAGGATCTTCGCTATTGATGCATATTCACCATTTTTTAATCTTGAAAATAATTTTAGTAACTCTCTGAAGCACATCAGAGAAGTCATTATTAACTTCTCCGATATGCTTGGGAGAGTTATTGTTAACTCCTCTGATCTGCTCGGAGGATTTACTGGTAAATCCTCTGAGCAGACTGGAGAATCTCTTTGATAAATGACCAAGAAACCCCTAAGACTAGTAAAAACAAACTCTTCCGAGAAATGCTTGGAGGAGTTATTATTAAATCCTCCAAACTACTCAGAGGAGTTACTAATAACTCCTTCGAACTGCTTGGAAGAGTTACTATCAACTCCTTCGACCTACACTTAAAATTGGTCATTTTTCTCAAAGAATTTCCCAAGTTTTTCACAATCTCGATAGGAAATTGATTGCTATGTACAAAGAACAACATGTATTGAATAATTTATCTATGAATTATTTCTAATCAAAATCTACAAATTTATTATTTTATGTAGATTCAGACATGTCACCATGAAAGAAAGAAACAATAAAGCTAATAGGAGTTGAACCATCCAACAACTCTCAACAAACAATAGATGTGAAAAGTGTTAGGACTATGTACGATGATACATCAATAATTTTAGATAAAGAAGGAGAGATTTTGAAAAGGGGGGAAGTTTATCACATGTTCAAACAATCAAACTTTTCTACAGAAGCGAAGGACCCAAGCGAGCTTTAGGACTTTAGGAACATCAAAAAGTTAGGAATATTCAGGGTAGCAGCACATCTAGCGATGTTCCCTTGTGCATATTTTATATCATGGATTTTGAAGAATGCAGAGGTAGAAAACATATATATCTTCAATACAAGGAAGGATCCAATAGCTTCATTCAGGCCTAATGATCTAGACAAATGTTATCACCTAGAGACTAGAAACAAAAAGATTGATGGTCATCTCCTTAGTGAGTTGGAGCTCACCCCGAAGGATTTGTTCCCCACCTGGTATAAAGAGGATAAGTAATTTAAAGATCGGGTCAAAGGTCAACATCCAACTACCAATCTAAGAATATCGTACCAGTATATGGTATCCATGTTGTGCAGGTTATATGGGGAACCACGCGCAACAAAAGTTCCTCTCTCTTATCTGTCATTAATTTATTTATGTGCAAATGTAGGCGCCTCATTTAATTGGGCATAAACATTGTTTAACAATATTAAAAGTGAAATTTCAGTTGTTACATGAGCACAACTGGGGAGCTTCCCTAGTTTTCATATGGCTTCATATATCCTAGATATAAGGTGCATATCCCACAAATAACCCAACATGGGATGGATTTGGTTGACCATTGATGTTGTTATCCATATTTACTGCAAAGTACTCTCAAAGCACAAATACCTGAACATATTACCAAAGGATTTGTGAACACTTCCTCACACCATTGTATGAATTCATTTTTTCAACCTCCCCACATAGTATGACCGAAAAGGCCATAGTAGTTATAAGGAAAATTGGGGATTGGTATCTAATGGAGCATGGGACATATATCAGGATATATGGTGCAATGAAACCGCCTCACCTACTTCCTAGGTTCACCCCAGATAAAATTGTGCTATAGGAAGTAGAATATCATACAATCATACATGGGTTCGAAGAAATGTTGTATAGATCGAAGAAATCCATCTGGACTCCATTTTGTATTTTCATTGGGAACTACTTATTTTAAAACACCAAACAGGCCCAAATAGAAGTAAACATCTTTCTTTCCTATCATTTTGGAGAAGAAAAATTCAGGAGACACGATCCCAAGAACATTTTTGAAAAGTATATTCATAGCAAGAGACACCCTTACAAATACACCATTTAGTTCTAGCAAGAAGAAGGAGTACATCAGAAGTCCAGAACTTATGATGAGGTTATTTTTAATAGGATAGGTCAACCAAGAGGAAGGATAGAGGATGAAGAAGATGTAATATAGGTGGATAGAAAATATTTGGAAAGAGATGAAGCTGAGAGATCTCCCCCTATATCCCTCTCAACACATTCGGTCTCTGCGACAGAAGAAGAATCACATACCAAGAAAAAGAGGAGGTACAAAGAGACAGTATTGAAGAAGAAAAATGATGCTAAAAATAAGCAAAAGATGGAAGCTGACAAAGAAAAATCCATTGCAGAAATTGAAGCAAGAGTAAAAGCAGAAGTCGAAGAAAACGCCACTGCTGAGAAGGAAAAGGAGTTAGCTGAAGCATCAAGAATAGCAGCAGAATTAGAAGGAAAAGAAGAAACATATAAATATGTTGAAGAAGAAAGGTAGTAAAAGGAAGCAGAGGATAAATAAGGAGACACACACCCAATGGACTTGGATGTCCTTGGAACGTCCACCATGGGTGAAGAAACAAAGACAACAAGTAGTGTGTTAGGTCTTAGGCCATGGGAACAGTTTTGGTCGACTGAGAGAAATGATATAAGTTTTACATACGATAGAAAAATGGGTCGGATCATACAAGAAAGGGTTAAGAAGGTTCCAGCAGCAGAGGGAGCTCCTCTATCAGTAGTAACCTAGGTGCCCATCATAGGAGATGTCAGGGAAAACCCTGTGGAAACAACAAGAGTATAATTTCCATTCATGGATGCAACTATAGGTAATATGAAAATGTTGTGCTAGTATAATGAGGAGAAGGAACTGAAGATCAAAGTGTTATAAGAGAATCTCCAACAAGTAAGGATAGATGAGAGAAGTCTTCTTAGTTTTAAATCCATTTCGGGAAAAGTGAGAAATGGGATGGAATATGTGATCCTCGATATGTATGCCAATATTTATCTTCTCCAAAATGTAGATGCAACAATGATTGACCAAAAAAACAAGATACATATGCAGATGATGCAGTACAACAATATCCTGGAGGGTATAGCTGATATTGATACTTGGATAGTAGAAAATCCTGATGTGTCTCCAAAATTATACATACCCTCAAAATCAATGAGGAAGAAAGATATGTATTCGCTAGATCATTTCCAGCAAGTAGGGTAAGTAGTAGAAAAAGAAGTGACCAAAGAAATAGGAATTTTCTCTAGAACTCATGAAGATTCTCAAGAATTGATAAGACATGGTCAACTCCCAATGCTAGACAAACTTGGGAAGAACTTAGTCATGGAGGAATTAGTGAATGCATTCCATAAAATTACAAGAAGAGGAAGACAAGTGGTTGAAACATCAAATTTTGTCTCAACCAATCTTATTGATCAACATTTGATATATCCAACAAAGCTCCATACTATGATACCGGATTGCATGAAAAATTTGGAGAAAGATATGAGTGTCTTAGATGATAGTGTGGCCATGATTGAAGCAATGTTGGAGCAACTATTTTATAGGAGGATAGAGGAATTGTATAATCAGATGGAAGTTTGGATAGCCTATCTCCAAAGAAAAATACCATAGGAAAAGGACAAACCATTGTTTTCTCTTTCATCCTTTTCTTGACTATCTCAAATTTCATCATTTTGTGCCATTTTCCATAATAAAAGGGAAAGTGAATAGTTTCGTAACTACTTCAATAAGAAGGTGAAAGACAAATAGGAGTTACCATTATTTGTATAAAGTAGATTAGAAACTATAGAGAATGGAGTTTTATATTTTTTTGTTTTCAAGCATTGTATAGACCCAAGAATTGTTTCAAGAACTTATACAGTGTTAATGAATATTGAGAAGCCCTCAAGGCCAATATGTTTAGAAGAAATATTTTGTAGAAACTGATTGGAGCTTTGAACTACTTCAAGTGAGGATGTTTTTTGTTTCTATGGACTGTAAGAATGATTTGTTTGTTGTAGATTAATTCTTATGCTATCTTAATTACATTTTTGCAGTACTGGTATTTCTTTGAATATTTCAATACCTTGAGTTTTCTAAGTTGTTACAGTATATGTTAATGTAATCTGGACTAATCTGATTATATATTCACATGTTCTATTGCTTCCAATCTTTCTCTTTTTATATAACTAACTATGTTAAAGTAGTTTTAAGTTTAGGTCACATTATAGCTCACTGGTTACTTCAGTTTAAATCCTATATAGGATAGGGTAGCATAGATTAGTGATAGCTTAGTTGTTTTTTTACATACATGGTCTTCATCTACATCTCTGCATTGCATCCAACCTCACATTGGTACACCATACCTTAACCGATAACAAAAAATCAATAAGTTAGCAATAATGGCAGTCGGGTCGAATTTCGGATGGGACTCCTAAACAAAACGGTGTATAGTCTATTTGGGACCATATACTAGGGAGTACCCTTTGCTATTTTCGGGTGAATTTGGATCCCTCAACAGAATTGGCACTAGAATGAGTTCCATCGGTTATGGATTACATACATGACTTAAACAATAACTGAAATCAGTCTTTAATGAGTCATCCTAGCTCACAACCTACTTTATTTCCTCAAACTGATTCTGAGCAAGAAGTTATTTATGAAGACTCGAAGGCTAGTTTTGGAAGTGCTTCCAAAAGTATGGAAATATATTATGAAACCTAGTATCGCATACCTCAAGAAGAACTTTTACGAAAAATTACTCAGAAATTTACCCACAACTTCTGCACTTCCTAGAAGAAAAGTTACCCATGTAGAACGTCTTGACATAGATCCTAATTTTTACATCGACTCCATAGATGATCTTATTGAAACTGCATTACACAAGTTTCCAGTACCCTTAAGTAGAGAAGTGCATTTCCTCACTGAACCTAAAGAAGAAGAATTCCAAGGTGAACAACCTGAAATCACCTTAGAACAAATAATGGGACAAAATAGGAATTACAAAGAGGTATTACCACGATGGATATTCCAAGGATCTTTAAATATGCCTAGCGAAGTACATGAGATTCCAAAGAATTTTGACAGGCTCTCACCTAAATTTCATCCAGACAAACCCGGATCCCTGGAAGATCATATAAATAATTTATTTTTGGCCATACGTCTTTTAGGAGTACAACATGAACATGAAGTATTCAGATTATTTCCTTATAATTTTTTTTGGGAAAGCCTCTACTTGGTATTTCATCTTGCTTGGAGGATCAAGTACAAACTTTGACAGTTTCAAAAGGATTTTTATGAGGAAGTTTCGAGAAAGAAAAACAATTGCATCTCTACATAATGAGCTAGGAGCCATCATAATGGAAAAGAGGGAAAGAGTAAGATATTTAACCAAATATTTCTAATTGTATTAATTTATTCTCCCAATGAGGTAGCTCCTGCTCAATCTTTAGCCATTGAATATTATACAACTTCCTTAACCCCATCCATCGAGATGATTGTAAGACGATATAATAGAAACACAATAGCACTAAACTTTGATGAAGATGAAACTATGGAAAGAGAATTGTCAGCATATGACCAACATCCCCATTATGAGAAAACTAAGTCAGTTGGGAAGAAACCATTGTTATTAACTAAACCACCTGACAAGGAAGCCAGGGATATTGACAATATGGTTAAAATGGTTAATAAATTATCGAATGAAGTGGTATTCTTAAAAGAGAATGTTGGTGAAGGATTATCCAAACCATGAACTTTCCATCCATTTTTTAAGAAACAAACAACCCACCACAACCATTGGAACCCTCACACATGGATTTCAATCTAGATATTTTTAGTAATGATATTGTTTTCTCTTACCATCAACAAAATCATCCTGAACAAACGTGCCCTCAGTGGATCAACTCTATGTCATTGGTAATAAACCAGTTGCTTGATCAACAAAGTTTAGATGATGAAATGCATGCACCGATTTCTTCTGATACTACTAAGGAAGCACCTACAGAATATGTTATTCCCTTCTGGGACTGGAGTGTGGAATCTGATGATGAACAAATCGAAGAAACATTTTCTGGAGATACTCAAGCTGTAAAATTTTCTACCTCGAAAGGTTAAAATTTGCGCAGCAAAGATCCACCATCTGAAACTCCATCTTCCAAAGGAGAAAACATGTCTCTTAGTAAAATAACACCTCCCCCTATCCTCCCAAAACCAAGCAGTACAGTTTTAGAAAAAACTAATAACAAAACTGGCCAGAATGCGGTAGCAAATAAAGATGAACCAAGCACATCAAGCATTATTAAAAATGATGAAAAAGTGATTCAAGGGAAATATGGGAAAGTTAATAATGATTCAAAGTCACACACCCTAGATTATAATGTAATCAAACACATGAATAAAATTAAAGACAATATCTCCATGTTCAATATTTGCTTTCTTCCGCAACAATGTGAACTCCTACATGACACTTTCAAAACCCATGACACTCAAACAAAAACTATTGCAGTTGTTGAAAGATTAAATTCTAGAAACAATACACTAGATATTCATAAGGTAGAAATAACATATGTTATAAACGCCACTAGCATAGGAAATTTTCAAAGTCACATATACCACATTTTCTTCTTACTTATGATATTTTCAATTTCAATGTTCATAACTATTTAACATTTTCTAGTGCCTCTTCTAACATCATGCCTTTTTCTGTTTGTGAAAAGATAAATGTTGTCCCACAAATAACAAAAACTAGGATTATCCAGTTAGATAGAACATATGCTAAAGTGAAAGGGGAACTCAAGGATGTGTTAATTAGACTATCATGTGATCGAAGAGTTCATCATACTATAGACATAGTTGTGGTAGACATCCCAGAAAGTTATGGTTTTCTTTTAAGCAGAGATTGGTCGACCAAACTCCAAGGTTATTTCGCTATTGATTGGTCTCATCTATGGTTTCCCCATAAAGGTAAATCAGATCAAATCTTGGTTAATAGTGAAGCACACAGTGACATAATTAGAATGTGAAAATGAACATGTTATCTTTTCTCATTCTGTCCTAGGAAACTATTTCTTCAAGACTAATTATGGTTTTTACGAATATTAGACTTCTAAGATACCATATGAACTACAATAAAGATACCATCCATGAGCACATAATGGCGCATGTCTCGTACTTAATAAATTAGGATTTAGTTTTACTAATGAAACTAATTTCACAAAAATGTGGACCATGTTCTTTGACGGTTCCAAAACCTAGGATGGATCCGACATAGGATGTTTATTGCTCGACCTGAGTCAAGGAAAAATGTTCATATCAGGTCGAATATAATTTGAATGCACCAACAACATTGTTGAATATGAATCCTTAGTGCAAGGTCTCAAAAAGGTCATTGACCTCGAGGTAAAACATTTGAAAGCATTTGGTAGCTCAGATATTATTGTTCGAAAGGTAAGAAAAATTATTCACTTCCTGTCTCCACAAATGAAAGCCTATTAGCAAGAGGTATGGAATGTTCTTTATTCATTTTATGTATTTAATATTAATTCTATACCCTGTCATCAAATTGTAGACGCTGATATTTTGGTCAATGCAACATCTAGGTTTATTCCTCCTGACGATGGTTTTTCAATTGAATTAATGTTTAGGCCATCCATACCTCAAAACATCACAAGTTGGAGGCTATTCGACTGTGATTCTCAAATTTTCAACTTCCTTACTAGTTCGAACATCTTCCAAAACTCAGTGATCAATGATGAAATTCATCAACAAGAGATGCAATCTTATTGAGAAGAAACTAACAAGATAAAGACAAATTATGTCCCAAATAATGTTTTGACTCTTGAGAAGTTATTTGATTTACAATCTACATTCAAGAGGACAAATAATCTGAATACCAACAGCTCCATGATGATGCATTTCTTAGTCAATTTGGGAACATTTGAACAACCGAAATATGTTAAACTGGGAACTTGTTGTTCAGATTCAGAAAAAAATGCATTCAGAGAATTATTCAAGATGTATCGAGATGTCTTTTCCTGGACATATGATGACTTGAAGACTTATGATACATGAATAATACAACATGTGATTCCCATCAAAGAAGGAATCAAGTTGTTTCAACAAAATCTTAGGAAGATTCATACTACTCTTGAACCTCTTATACAAAAGGAACTCAATAAGTTGTTAGATACTTGAATAATTTCTAAAGTAAGACATTCGACTTGGGTATCTAATATGGTCCCCGTGAGGAAAAAGTTGAGAGAAATAAGAATCTATATAGATTTTATAAATATGAATCATGATTTTGATAAGGATAACTAGATCTAGTTCCCCCAATGGAACAAATCCTACAACTTGTCTCTGGATCTCAACTATTCTCCTTACTAAACATATTTTTGGGATATAATCAAGTTCTTGTAGCAGAACTAGACCGGTTAAAGACCACTTTTCAAACTAAATGGGGAACTTATGATTACATAAGAATTCCTTTTGGTCTTATCAATGCAAGAGCCACCTTTTAAAGAGAAATTGACATTTCTTTCAAAGGTTTAATCGGTAAAAGTGTAGTGGTTTACCTTGATGATGTTACTGTTTATTCAAAATAAAGATGAGACCACCCAAAACATCTCAAGCAGATTTTGGAGCATTGCAGAAAATACAGAATTTCTCTTAATCCCAAGAAAACTGTATTCATTATTTCAAAAGGAATTTTATTGGGAAACATTGTTTCAAAAGAAGGAATTTTAGTGGACCCAGAAAGAACCAAATCCGTTTTACAAATTTCTCCACTGCACAACAAGAGTTCTGTGCAATATTTTTTTGGCAGAATCAATTTCATCAGAATATTCATTCTAGACTTCACTGAGATTGTAAAACCTTTACAAAAGATGATTATAAATGGTGTACCATTCAAATGGACACCTCTGGAAAATGAATCATTTGAAAATATTAAAATCGCCATAGCCAATGTGTCATCCCTTTAGAGTCCTTATTTTTCAAAAGATTTCATACTATATACATTTTCATCTGAGCATTCACTAGCAGCGGTATTCACAAAAAATGATGAACAAGGAGATGAATATCCTGTTTCTTTTATTTGCATTGGATTGTAAGGCGTTGAACTGAATTATCCTCCGGTAGACAAACAAACATTTGTTGTACATAAATCAACCAAGAAGTTCAGATCCTACATCTTAAAAAATCCTACTAAAGTCATCATCCCACACCCTGAAGTGAGATCCATGTTCATCCAAATGGAATTGGGTGAAATATGAGGAAATTTGATGATGACTTTGCAAGATTATGATCTCGAATTTAAACACACCAACATTATAAAGTGTCAAGGATTTTGTAAATTAGTAACCTAAGGAGTTGATGTTGAAGAAAAAGGAGAGGATTGATGGAAAGATGAACAAATCATGTATACACAACCATTTTTGTATGTTCCAACCATTTAAGGATCATATTACAATGATATTAAGTATTATTTACAGCATGGCACCACTCCATATCATCTCAATACTAAATAGTAAGAGTTTTACATCTTAAATATTTACAATATCAATTATTAGATGGAATCTTGTTAAGAAAGAATTACGATGGAGTGTTGCTCAAATGTATTGAAAAACAAAAAGTTGATAAGGTGATAAAAGATATGCATGATGGAGCAGTTGGTGGTTATTTCTTAAGAGACACAACAACTCATAAAGTGATAAGAGTGGGATACTACTGGCCCACCTTCTTTAAGGATGCTCACACGTACTCAAGAAATTATGAAGCATGTCGAAATACAACACAGAGGGAACATAATGCCTCTTTTCCTCTCCATCTTGTAGTAGTGGAAGAACCATTCGATCAATGAAGCTTAGATATTATCGGTGAGATAAATCCTCATTCATGTAAACAACACAGGTATATTCTAACTGAATTGATTATTTCACATGTTGGATTGAAGCAGTTCCTTTAGTTAAAGTGAATGAAGAAGTAGTGATTAATTTTCTTGAGAAACACATTATCAAGAGGTTTGGTATTCCTAACTCTTTAGTATTTGACAATGCTTCTTATTTTTCATATTTGAAATTATTTGAGTATGCATTAGAAAAGGGAATTATTTTAAAGTATTGAGCTAACTATTAGCCCCAAGGAAATGGCCTAGCAGAAGCCACAAACAAGAACATCATTCACATCCTAAAGAGAACCGTGGTCAATCACTAGAGAAATTATCACAATGCATTAAACAATGATCTTTGGGAAGATTGTGTCACCCCAAAATCCTCTACAAGAACATCATCGTATTTTCTTCTGTAAGGGAAAGAAGCTGTGTTACCGTTGAACATTTACCTTCCCTCTCTCCAACTTACACAACAGTCCTGAGTCAAAGAGTTCCCAGTTATCCAAAGTCATATAAATACCTTGTTGAACCTTGAATAAATATGCAACAAGAATAAATCCAAGTTCGAAGCCCATCAACAATTTGTAAAATGTTGGTTTGATAAGAAGTCTGTCAGTGAGAAACAATTCCAGGTTGGGGATATGGTCCTAAAATGGGATAAACCACATGAAGATAAATGGAAACATATGATATTTCAACAAATTTGGCTTGGTCCTTACCTTATCAAAGAAAATATTGGCCAAGACACCTTTCATTTACAAAACCTTCAGGGAGAAATCGACTGTCTCCCTGTAAATGGCCAAGTTCTAAAAAATTACATCAATTATCCCTTGAGGCTACTGATCAATTGTACATAAATAAAACCTATTTCTATTTTTTCTTTTTGACTTTTGTTTCCTTAGTTAGTTTGATTTTTCTTGATCTGTTTTATTACTGGTTTTACCTAGTCCTTCTAGTTGGATACACTTGTGATTTTGGATTTCTTACAACCTAAAGCGGGTCACATGCTTAAAAGAATAAAATTTGGTGCAGAGGGCCTAAACATCTGTGTAATAGGATTTCCATTCTAATCATATCCCAAACATGTGAACCCTTTATGCACTATCAGAAGATATGATATAGTAGAGGAAAGTATATTGTCAATATGAAAGGACACTAGGAAAGGAAAGAGCCAAGAGACTGCAAGTAAACAACACTTTGTTATTTAAAAAAAAAGATAAATGAAATCTTCTAAGTTATATGTTTGTAGTAATTTAGGAATCACGACTCAGGAAGTATGCTTATCTATAATCAAGTTGTCATATCCCACCGTCAAAGGTGTCATCCCTAGCAACCTTAAAGGTTAACTGGAACCCCCCCATCCACCTATATCTATAAACAAAATAGAATCAAACATTATAAAAGGTAAAGTCTTGGGAAAAGACTTTTTAGATCACATGGGACATGCAAGTATCTCCATCAGGGCTATGGACACTTGCTGACAGCGGAGAAAGGCTTGTGACATCAGGGTGACTCTGTCGTGGCTATGGATGCTCACTGGCAATGGAACAACACCAGAGAAATGCATCACACTTGTATTCTCAACATTATTGATGTTTTGTTCTTACTTTACTACCTACATTTTCTCTTTATCCATTTATTATAATGCTTGATATCAGTTTGAAAGTAACTTGCTAAATTTTAACGAGTCTCAATGCTCTTCGAATAACCCATATCTTTTCAATATGCAATTCTTGGGACCTATTTTTTCTTCCTTGTTATTTTTCATGATGAATTTCCCCTCCTAATAAAATTATGAATGGACTCATTGTTGCAGAATTCGAAGGCTTTGCCCCGTGTGTCACCATTTGTTGTGAATATCACTACAACCCCTCCATTTTAGATCCTATTTGGATACTTTCCCAACATGGAGCCTCCTTATTTTTTTAATCTTAAAGAAAATTATCATAAGTCCCTTTGACCAAACAAAATATTCTCTTGGTAACTAGTGATTCCCTTAAAAAAATAAAGAAATTATACAAAGTGGAAGTCATAAGATTTGTTTGGGAAAAGTTCCCTTCAACTCTTCTGAGCTGCTTAGAGGAGTTCCCAACAACCCTTCTAATATGCTCAGAGGATTTCCCAACATCTCTTCAAAGTTTCTCGGAGGAGTTCCAAAAACATACTCTGAGTTGCTCAGAGGAGTTCCAAAAACCTCTTATGAGTTTCTCAAAAAAGTTCCCAACAACTCTTCTGAGCTTATCGAAGGAGTTCCCAAAACTCTTATGATCTACTTAGAGTAGTTCCTGACAACTCTTTTGAGTTGCTCAGAGGAGCTCCCGACAATTCTTTGAAGCTGCTCAAAGGAGTTCCCCACAACTCTTTCGAGATACTCAGAGGAGTTCCAAACAAATATTCTGAGATGCTCGAAGGAGTTCCAAACAACTCTTCTGAGATTCTCAGAGGTGTTCCCAACCACTCTTACAAGTTTCTCATAGGATTTTCCAACAACTCTTACGAACTTCTCAGAGGAGTTCCTACCAATTGCTCGGATAAAGAAAAATTATTCGACAAAGTTCTGAAAGAGGCATTTGAGCTTCTCAGAGGAGTTGTTAAGAATGTCTCTGAGGCCGCCTACCACATTTAATTCTAATTAATTGAATTTAAGTTATATCAATAGAAATGGGTTTGGTTTATTTTTAGTATTCCATTTTCCTAAATATAGAAACCGAAGCAGTGGATAAATGTCGTTCAAAGAAATTTTCCTTCTTGTTCATTTACATGTGGCAATGATCAAACTGGTAAGTTTGTTTCCACCTAGATATTCTAT
>ML787349.1:276663-322439 GCA_009831015.1 Picea engelmannii | reverse complement strand
TAAGGAATGGAGGAAACATAATAAAGGAAAGAAGGGGACATATGGTAAAAAGCAAGGTCAACATAGTAAGGAATCGACAATAAAGAACCTTCTAATTTGAGCTAATTTAGCAACATCATTTTTAGGGAAAGTATTTAAAACATCTAAGGGGATCTAGGAACACCTAGGAGTAAATTTAGGAGCAACTCTAGGTGGGTGAGGGAAATGAGACAATTAAGAAATTTAAAGAAAATAATTATTGGAGGAAAGAGGGGGATGGACGACACTTGTGCGAAGGAGAATATTTAGAATATTTTTATTAAAACTTAATTTAAATGTGATTTAGGGAAAGTTGGAGGGTCTAAAAACTCTATAAAAGAAAGTGAAGATGAGGAAGAAGGGGATCGACTGCTAGCGTAACGTTACGCTGCCGGATTTGTGACTTGACTGATTACTTGTGGAGAGTTGGGATTTTCCAGCTCGGATAGGAGTGGTAGCTTGGCCTTGTGAGGCGAGCTGGGAAGCTAGACTACCATCTGGATAGTGTGTGGCCCCTTTGCAGCTCGGGTGGCTAAGGGGGAAGCAGAGTACCCCTAGCGATTGGCTGGGAGGTACCAGTGAGGTCTCGATGGTCGGCGAGTGGGAGCGGCACGGAGCACGTGGGCGTCTTTCGAAGCAGGATATAAAGCAACGATATGCGCTTCTATCTTGTAGAGTAGAATGCAGTAGGTTGTAGGCTTGTATCTGATTATTGTTTGTAAATGCTTTCACCATGTTTATACCTAGTGTTATCTCATTTTTCTTCCATGTTTATATCTCGCTGGACATTCTGCATATTCCTTCTTGTCTGCATTTTACGACCTTGAAATTTAATTGATGGCGAAGCTCTTATCTCTGCGTTTCTTATTTGATGATTGAACCCACACGGATCTTGCCCACTTTTCTCTGCAATTGTGTTTGTGTTCTCTGCGACTGGGGAAGGATACCCATGAGTTTTTCAACCTCTCCAATCTCTGCATTTTTATGGTTACACGTCTCTGCATTTAGCATTATAATTCCTTACGATCTAGTGGAGTTAAATGTTAGGTTTTGGTTTGTAGTCCTTGTGTTTGGATAGTAATTCCTTGCATTTGGTTGTAATTCCTGGCAATTGATGGAGGATACCCACGCACTACAACCACATTTTCTCTGCGTTCTATTGTATTTTTCTGCAATCTTTGTGTTACAACTCACTGGAGGATACCCCGCGGAATTGCACCCTTGAACTCTACAATTTTTCTGCGTTTTGTTGTTTATCTCAGTGTTTCGATTGTCCAAAATTTCTCTGCGTTTTGTTCTTTATCTCAGCGATTTTTTGGTTAAATTTTTTGGCGTTTGGTCGTTTATCTCAGCGAATGGAATGGTGCCCCAGCAGGGCAATCCGTTTGGGAAATTTCAAATGAAAACTTGTTCCTGTAATTGTATCTGGGCATTTCGTTTTTTTTTATTCATATGATTCAGTGTTATTGTTCTGAAAAATTCTTGTTGGGGTTCATGGTTACTGTAATTTGGACCTGGGTGAATTCATTTTCTTGCATGCCGTGGTTTTCCTGCGATAGGCTCTGCGTTTAGATGGTTGGACAACTCTGCGATTTTGTGGAGGAACCCACACGATTTCATCTTCATGTCTCTGCATTGGGTTGGGAATTCCTATGCGTTGGGGAAGAATACCCATGTGTTTCACACGATTTAGTTTTAGGATGCCTTATTACCCTTTGTTTTTAGCTCGTGATTTCTCCTTAAACCTTCATATTAGTACTCCTAGACTTTGAAACGTTTCTATCATTTCGATCGAATTCTTCTGTAATTTGTTCTGGCATTTTCGAATGAAGGTTTCTGGCATTTTCGATTTGATTGTATCCGTAAATTTCGATTGAATGTTTCTGGCCGCCCCCTGTTATCTTTGGCCATGACTGTCTATAGATGCATTGATCAGAGAGTAAATGTTTCCTTCTAGCTACATAGCGGTTTCTCCTTTGCATCCTTCCTTTTCGCCGCTTATTGCTAAGTACCGTTGTTTATAACCAGAACCACCACTCCTTTCCTGCGCACTTGATGCTGGAACCATCTCTCAGCCGCTCCTTCAGAAGTCAAAAATATAACAACCTGACAGTAATAATTGCATTGGACCACGTGATGTGTTTTTAATGCCGAGAGATGGTGACCCATGTTTTACAAGAAGGTGGTTACTATTTTTTCTTATGGAATGTTCAGGTCGTATAAAGGTTAATGTTAATAATAGTATCCACTAAAGTCTATTTTCAATACTAACATTGATCATGGTAATGCTAAGGTAGCGCATTGTTTTTGTTACTGCTAACGACCATGGTATTGCTGATGTTAAACTGGTTAGGGTAGTGATCAATGTAAAATAATACTTAATGTTAAAGCATATGGTAATGATAATGTGAGGTAATGGGACATGAGGTAATGTAATGTATATGCAATAAAATGATTATTGTAATGTTAGTGTTAGATACAGGGATGTATTTTAATTATGCAAATATTTTTATAATATAAAATGTATTGTTAATTCTGTTTTAGGGTAATGTTATCACAGCATAAAGCAAATGTAAGGTTAGGTTAGCTAATAGGGAATGAAATTTGTTGTTATTTATTGCAAGGTCATATAGTATAAATTGAAATGTTGTTTTGTCCTTTTTATAATGCATTGCATTGGTAACATACAAGAAGTACAATGATTATTATTTTACTTGCAAGTCATTTTAATATAAAACATGATGTTGTTAGGGTATTATGGTAAGGTTAGTGTAATTTTATTGTATTGATAACACACAAGATGAAATGTGATTATTATTTATTTACAAGATTAGTAAAAGGAGATATTGTTCATATCATTGTGGGAATGTGGTTGAATGTTGTCGAATTGTTAACATATAAAAATTGCAATGTATTTAAACTAAGTACAATCAGTCATTTGGTAATAGGAAATGGCAATAAATTGATTTTGCATTATTTTTAGGGGTAGATTTGGCAACTTGTGAACTAATGGAAATTACAGGGAGTAATGGATCGATAATTGATGCTAATTGAGTCATGGATAATGCCTTGTCCTAATTATGGTTGCTTGTTGTCGGAGTCCTTTCGGGTTTGTGTTTTCTGTAGTGGTCATGGTAATTTATTAATTATTGTTGTACATGGTTGTAATCATTTTATTGCTTGGTCTGTTGATGTCGGGCAGGATGTAGACACCTCCATGTTCCTCAGAACAGTCGCTAGCCCTGAGACCTTAAATGGTTAAAATCGATGGGCACCTAGGATTGAGCATTGCTTATGTGTCTTGGAGGTCCTAACCGTTGCAGGGTAGGACAGGCGGGTAGTCAGTCTTACTTTTGTCAGTTGATCGTCTTTAAATGCATGCAATTACTTGTGGTGTGTCTCATGTCATCTAGTTGTGCTCGTCGTGGTTTTCATCTTGCTCATCATCAAGTGGCAACACAAAGTCAAATGTATTTATTTATCCTGGCACTCACGTGCACACACACACAAAAAATAAAAAAAAATCACTTGTTATAAGAGATTGTCGGCATAACGGTAGGAGCGTTACATATGGTATCAGAGAAGATTTGACCCGTGACTTGGGATTTTCTATGGCTTTCGTGAAATGATTTGATTTGATTATACTATTGTTGATCGAGTTGATTGTGTGCGTGTAGGTAATCATGGTTAGAGGACGCCGCGGAGGCAGATGATGGGGTGTTAGGGGAGGAGGCGTGACGCCTCTAGTAGCATCCACGCCTGAGGGGTCTAACCTCCGGGGAGATGAGCAGGTTCTTGGACAGGAGTAGATAGCACTTGGAGATGTTTTTGGGATGATGAGATCTTTTCAGCACATGTCTGAGGCACTGATCAGTCGATTGGACATAGATGAGGCCAGAGCATTGTCACCCGCTGAGGTTCCGTCGCACGCATCGACCGTTACTGGTAGCATTCACTGTGAACTCGAGAAGGTTAAATTTCCCGAGTTCTTTGGTGCTCTGGACGGTGCAACTGCCGAGGCATGGTTGGAGAACATGGCGATGTGCTTCGCACTTCACGTTTATACCTCCAACATGAAAGTCCACATGGCGGTCTTTCAACTGAAAGGGAGCACTCTTCTATTGTGGAAGACGCTCCTACCACAGCTGAACATGGTTATTGAAGACGTGTCATGGGAACTGTTCGAGGAACGGTTCCGAGAGAGGTATCTTTCAGAGGAATTCATTGAGCGTTATCTCAATGAGTTCAACACTTTACGACAGGGAAGTTGTACAGTGCCCGAGTACGAGGCACATTTTATGGAGCTGCTCCGGTATGCTTTGCACCTTAACACAGAAAAACTTAAGGTCAACAGGTTCGTGTCTGGCCTTAATGACAGCCTGTGAGAAAAGGTTAGAATTTTGATGCCTCAAACCTTGCATGATGTCATCCAGAAGGCCCTCATAGCAGAGGAGGATCTTATCAGTGGGGGTCAGACAGGACTCCAGTGAGACCAGCAGGGCAGGGTTCAACGTGAACACCGCAACTTCCAGAGGGGATCCACTTTCACTACACCTTGATGACTTTCGCCTCAGCAGTGGACACCTTATCGAGGACCATAGCACCAGCAGCAGTGTCGCCCGCAGCAACAGCAGTTTAGGCTTGTTCAGTAGAATAGACCTAGATTCCAGGCCAGTGGGTCGTCATCTTCTACTTTGGGTACCAGGACTACTGGGCCGAAGAAGGGGTGTTGGACGTGTGGGGAGCCACACTACCAGTGCGACTGTCCTGTGGAGAGGACCAGAGTGTCTGGATCAGCCAAACCCACTACAGTGGGAGATATGGGCAAGGCCCATCGGATTCATGCAGTGGTGAATAACTACCAGGCAGAGCATCAGTCGACTGTGCTTGAGACTATAGGTAATGTTGTTGACTAGACCCTTAGTATTTTGATAGACCCAGGTGCTACTGAGAGTTTCATTTCTGGTGCAATGCTAAAAAGGATTAAGGTAAAGGCAGTCGAACAGGACGAGTTTAGCTTCATAGAAATGGCTTCGGGAGCCAAACAAAAGGTTGGAGGAAAAGTTACGGGATGTTCCCTTAAACTGGGAGAGTTTGTCACGAGGGTCAACTTGTACGTCACGATCTTAGGATCTTATGATGTCGTGATTGGTATGGATTGGTTGGAATCGCATGAAGCGATACTCAACTGTAAGATGAAGAGGTTGATCTTGGTCGATGACAAAGGACAGAGACGTGCGATTGTAGGATGGAACCAGGGAGTCTCCCTAAGGTTCGTCTCTTCCTTACAGTTACGGAAGAGTATGCACAAGGGGTGCAATCTTTATGCGATCCTTGCGCTAAACGAAAAGGGAGTAGCGGAAGGTCTAGAACACTTTCCGGTGGTGAAGGAGTTTGAGGACGTATTTCCAGAGGAGTTACCTGGGATGCCACCGGAAAGGGAATTGGAGTTTACCATAGACTTGAAACCAGGGATCGAACCGATAGAAAGAACGCCTTATTGGATGTCGACCCCAGAATTGCAAGAGTTAAAAATGTAACTGAAGGAGTTGCTGGACCTGGGACTGATACGTCCTAGTGTGTCACCGTGGGGTGCACCTGTTATTTTCATTCGGAAGAAGGATGGATCATGGAGGCTTTGCATTGACTACCGTCAACTGAACAAGGTTATGATCAAGAATCAATATCCCTTACCAAGAATTGATGATCTGTTCAATCAAATGAAGGGTGTGACGGTGTTCTCCAAGATTGATTTGTGATCAGGGTATCACCAATTGCGGATCAAGGAGGATGACGTCCCTAAGACCGCCTTTAAGACGAGGTTTGGACACTACGAGTTTACGGTTTTACCGTTTGGACTGACAAACACCACTGGGGTATTTATGAGTTTGATGAACGGGGTTTTCCGCGAGTACTTGGACAAGTTTGTCCAAGTATTCATTGACGATATTTTTATCTACTCTCAGATGACAGAGGAGCATGATGAGAACTTGTGCTTGGTACTACAGTGCCTGCGAGAGCACAAATTGTATGGGAAGTTGTCCAAATGCTCTTTTTATGAATCGAGGATTCACTACTTAGGGCATGTCATCTCTGGCAAAGGTATCATCATGAATCCAACCAAGGTTGAGGCTATTATGGAAAGGCCAGCACCAACGAATGTCACAGAAGTGCATAGATTTATGGGTTTAGTGGGATACTATCGACGGTTTGTCGAGCGATTTTCGAAGATAGAAAATCTGATCACGGAATTGCAGAAGAAAAATAAGAAGTTTGTTTGGACAGAGAAATGCGTGGAAGCATTTCGGAGGCTTAAAGAGTTGTTGAAAACAACGCCGATACTAAAGGTCCCTAACATGGATGTGGACTTCTTGGTATGCACAAACGCATCCAAGGAAGGTTTAGGCGGAGTCTTGATGCAAGACGGACGAGTGATTGCTTACATTTCGAGGAAACTGAGAAGGCATGAAGAGAACTACGCAACACACGATTTGGAGTTATTAGCCATCGTAGATGCCTTGAAAGTTTGGAGACACTATCTTGTTGGACAAAAATTTGAACTAAAGACTGATCATTGTGGACTACAACACATTTTTATGCAAAGCGATCTGAACACGCGACAATGGCGTTGGTCGGAATTGCTTAGCAAGTACGACTTTGAGATTACTTACATAAAGGGAATAGTGAACTGAGTGGTGGATGCCTTGAGTCGAAGGCCGCACATATTTTCGGTGTTGCCTCTTCAGATGAACTTACATGAGAAAATTCTCACTTTACAGTGTGACGATGAATGGTACAAAGAGGTCAAGGGTTTTATCGGACAAAACACAATGATGGTACCATGATATGAGGGATATTCATTTGATAGAGATGGTTTATTGAGGTTTAAAAGTCGGATTTACGTACCGCCAAACGACGAGTTGAGGATGTTGAACCTGAGAGAGGCTCATAGAGCAGTTTACATGGCTCACCTAGGAGTCATGAAGATGAGGGAAAACCTTAAACCCTTATTCTTCTGGAAGGGAATGAAGGCCGACATAGTAAACTATGTGGCCAGATGTCTAGAGTGTTAGTAGGTAAAGGCTGAACATAGACACCCAGTAGGATTACTTCAACCACATGCCATCCCAGAATCGAAATGGGAGGTCATTTCAATGGATTTTATTGTTGGATAACCATTGAAAGCAAGGAGACATGACTCGATTTTTTTGGTAGTAGACACTTTAACGAAGAGTGCTTACTTTATTCCTGTGTGTACGACGTATCAGGAACCTGACATAGTGAGAGTTTTCATCAGTGAGATTGTGAGGCTGCATGGCGTGCCTAAGAAGATTATATCCAATTGAGGATCGATGTTTACTGGATGATTTTGGATGAGTTTCCAAGAGGCCTTGGGAACCCAACTTAACTTTAGTACTGTGTATCACCCAGAGACTGACGGATAGACCGAACGAATGAACCAAACCTTGGAAGACATGTTGCGCATGTACGTGATGGACCAACAAAAGCGTTGGGAGGAATTCTTGTCTCTAGTAGAGTTCGCTTACAACAACAGTTACCAGAGCACCATTAAAATGTCACCTTTCGAGTTTCTTTACGGGAGACCGTGTCGGATGCCCTTGAGTTTGGATTGGCTTGAGGATAGGTTCCTAGTGGGACCAAAAGAGATCTAAGAAATGGAAGAGCAAATGCAAACCATAAGACAAAGGATTAAAGAAGTGCAGGATAGACAGAAGATTTATGTCGATGCGCATCGAGTCGACCATAGCTACGAGGTTGGCGATCGAGTCTTCTTGCGGGTTAAACCGCATAAGAGTTCGATCGAGTTTGGAAAGGGAGCTAAACTCTCTCCTAGGTTCAAGGGACCTTTTGAGATTTTGGAGAGAAAGGGGCCCGTGGCCTATCGACTAGCCTTGCCTGATTCTTTAAGGCGTATGCACGATGTATTTCATGTATCTGTTTTGAGACATTATATTAGTGATCCTACACATGTGATTGACATGAGTTCCTTGCAGGTATCGAATGAGGGAGCGCTCATGGCTGAGCCGGTCCACATCTTAAATCATCGTGTTCGACAGTTACAACGTCGAACGGTAGATTAGGTCAAGGTCCAGTGGGATAATTATAGTCCGCACTCGACGACCTGGGAGGACGCATATGATATGTACCAGCAGTTTCCATTTTTGTTCGATAGATAGACTTATGATACTATGATACATTTATTTCAAAATTTATACCATGAAATTTCGGGACGAAGTTTAGACCAAGAGGGGGTGTATGTAACATCTCGCTCCGACACACTGTGAAAACTTATTCTTTGAGGATACTTGCACGCAAGTGATCTGGACTATTATGATATTAAAATATTTATCCCTGATTATGATGTGTTATGATGGATGACATGATGTTTTATTGCTTGACATATACAGGTGCTATTGACTTGATTTTATTGAGTGTGCAGGGTTTTGGACCTTGAGGATGCAGAGGCATCGATGGAACCCCTTGGACTCTGGATTGAGTCAGGGAGTGTGCTATTTGGGTTGATTTATTTACTGTGATATGCAATAAAATGATTATTGTAATGTTAGTGTTATATACAGGGATGTATGTTAATGATATTATGTTTGCAAATATTTTTATAATATAAAATGTATTGTTAATTCTGTTTTAGGGTAATGTTATCGCAGCATAAAGCAAATGTAAGGTTAGGTTAGCTAATAGGGAATGAAATTTGTTGTTATTTATTGCAAGGTCATATAGTATAAATTGAAATGTTGTTTTGTCCTTTTTTATAATGCATTGCATTGGTAACATACAAGAAGTACAGTGATTATTATTTTACTTGCAAGTCATTTTAATATAAAACATGATGTTGTTAGGGTATTATGGTAAGGGTAGTGTAATTTTATTGTATTGATAACACACAAGATGAAATGTGATTATTATTTATTTGCAAGATTAGTAAAAAGATATATTGTTGATATCATTGTGGGAATGTGGTTGAATGTTGTCGAATTGTTAACATATAAAAATTGCAATGTCTTTAAACTAAGTACAATCAATCATTTGGTAATAGGAAATGGCAATAAATTGATTTTGCATTATTTTTAGGGGTAGATTTGGCAACTTGTGAACTAATGGAAATTACAGGGAGTAATGGATCGGTAATTGATGCCAATTGAGTCGTGGATGATGCCTTGTCCTAATGATGGTTGGTTGTTGTCGGAGTCCTTTCGGGTTTGCGTTTTCTGTAGTGGTCATGGTAATTTATTAATTATTGTTGTACATGGTTGTAATCATTTTATTGCTTGGTCTGTTGGTGTCGGGCGGGATGTATACACCTCCATGTTCCTCAGAACAGTCGCCAACCTTGAGACCTTAAATGGTTAAAATCGATGGGAACTTGGGCTTGAGCGTTTCTTATGTGTCTTGGAGGTCCTAACCATTGCAGGGTAGGACGGGCAAGTAGTCAGTCTTACTTTTGTCGGTTGATCGTCTTTAAATGCATGCAGTTACTTGTGGTGCATCTCATGTCGTCTAGTTGTGCTCGTTGTGGTTTGTGTCTTGCTCGTCGTCGGGTGGCGATGTAGAGTCGAATGTATTTATTTATCCTGGAACTCCCGCGCACACACACACACACAAAAAAAAAAAAAAAAAATCACTTATTATAAGAAATTGTCGGCGTAACGGTAGGAGTGTTACATTTGTTTGCTACCTGAATTGCTTCTTTATTTTCTTACTAGGTAGCACCAAGGTTTTCTTCCAAGATTGCTTCTGGTTTGGATGACATTGTTGCTTTATTTTTTTCTTCCAAAAACGATTCTTTTGTTTCTTCTAAAGTGCCACCAGGTTTTTCTCCTTAATTAGCACAAACAATTTCTTCCAGAATTGCTTCATTGTTAGCTCCATTGTTTGATTCCTTTTAGTTCCAAGGTTTGCTTCCTTTTTTAGCGCCTGTTTTTTCTTCTTTTTAGTTCCAAGGTTTTCTTCCTTTTAGTGTTGGGATTTTCTTCTTAATTATTAATATCCATTTTTTCTTATTTTTAAGCAACCAATTTATCTTCCTACTTAGATCGAGAAATAGCTCCAAGTATGGCTTCCAATTTAATGTCAAGTTTTACTTCGATTTTAGAGCCATATTTTTCTTCCATTTTAAAAACTCATGTTGCCTCCTTTTTAGCTTCCATTTATTAATTTATTATTCTTTATTTCAATTTAATTAATTTAATCAAGAATTCCTCTTCAAAAACTTATATTATTATAGAGCAAGTCATATTGCATTTCAAGTGTTTTATACGATAGATTTTCTAAAGAATTTTTAGAGAAATGGACATCCATACAAACTAACAACATCATTATACTTATTAAATCTCCATGTAAATAAAATCTACAACACACAATACATATAAAATAACAAGATAATGATTATAACATGATCATCATCTATATTTAAAACAAGTGAGTCAAATATACCAATATTAGATAAGTATCATGTCAAACAACTTATATCTTAAAAAAAAATAGATATCTCATTTGGAATGTATTTCATAACATTTATAGAAATCTTAAAAAAAATATATCACATTTCAAATTTATGTCATATCGTTCATGAAGAAATTTAATTGAATTTGACAACATCTATTCTAAGTAGTTGTTAGGGACCTAACCTCCCTAACCCCTCACGTAGGTAGAATAATATAATTCCATGTAATAAAGGCCAATATTAATAAGGCCTAGCAATAAGGAAGAATAAGTCAAATGTAAGAAGACCTAATATAAGATTCCACTTCTAGAAGGATCTTCTTGTAGATTGTTCTTTTGGATAGATATATTTAGTATAAATAGAAGTAGAGGGTATGAGAAATATTGTCTTGGATATTATTGCAATAGAGCTCTTCTCTCCTGTAGGTTTCCCCCTCAAAAATACAAGTGAACATTGCTATCAGTAATCAAAGTTCTCATTCTGGTGTTATTATGGTATTATTGTGGTATTTTTTTGGTTATATAATTGTTTCTCTACCATTTCTAGCTAAAATATTTATGTTTTTCATATTATTTTATATATGGAATGCTACAAGCGGTATCAAAGAACCTTCCTTGGTAGAAAATTATGGGTTAAATGTTTTCAAGGTAGAGACATATTTTGACATCTTAAAGCTATAGAGATCTATCGTTACATGCATAAACCCATGGTCAGGGAGTCATACACGTAGGAAATACAAGAGGTCCTTAAGCGCACATCTATTGGCCACCCTTGTAACCCATGCTGGTACCCCTTCGAGTGGTAGTGCATCAGAAAGCACCTGTATATGGATCAAACTAGATTTCTTGAAGCCCTCCATAGATAAATCAATTGGTTGCCTGACTGCTATAGTGCCACTAAGAATAGAAATTGGGAAGATACTCTATAGTACATGGGTAGTCGAGTGGTACGACTAAGGGCATGGTCTAGCCTCCTTAGTTGGTGCCCTAAGATATTGGGACGATTACTACTATTGGACCTTGCACATATATAAAAGAGATATAGAACAGGGAAATCCCTTGTCTATAGAAACCCTGAATATCCTACCCCTCGGGACATAAACAAAAACAAAATAGACAATATATATTGTCGTGCAACTACGCCTTATGCATTTTGGTTGTGAAATTACTACACATTTCTTCCTGTTAATCATTTGGGCATTTCATCACTGCAATATTAGTTAGGCCATAGTATAACTCCACGGGAGTAAAAAAAAATAGTGTTCCCTCCGATAAACTTATTTGGGACCTGTCCCATTGGGTTCCTCTCTTTGCCTCGATTCTAGTGATTCTTATCATTTTTAACACAATTTTTTTTGTGGGCCCGACCCTTCCCTAACACCCTTATTTTTCCCCTATCCCATTGGATCCCTCTTTTCTCCTTCATCGCATTGATACATATCATTTGATACCCTTCTTCGTAGTGGTCCCATCCACCCCTCCAGAACCCTTTTGTTTCCCCTATACCATCTTCCTACCCATTTTTCCAAATGGCTACCACCAGAGCCCAAGAACTCAATACCTTGATTGCTGACAAGCACCAGTCTAACTAGGAAGACATAAATAATATTAATGCCAACCTTAGCTCAATCAATTCGGATATGGTGATCCTCAAGGAACAATGTTCATACATCAAAGACCTCAAAGAACACTTCATGGGTCATTGCCAAAACACTTCCTCTTCTAAATGACCATCTTATCAGGATGACCATGAATCTTCCCATTACCAAGGTCCTCATACTAGCTAGTTTTATTGAGACCTTCACCCTCCCAGGATTGAGGTGAATTTTTTTTATGGATTGGATCCCACAAGATGTGTCACCCAAATGAAACATTATTTATCTTTAGATGGAATTACTGATGATTTATCCAATCTTCATTATGGTGTCCTACATATGGATGCAGAACAATGGAAATGGTGGAAATGGTTAAAAAAGGCAGGCCAAGGGTATCTCTCCTGGACACAGTTTGTGATCGAACTTTATGACCACTTTTACTATGAAACCCACCATTTAGGTCGTTTGACCAAGTTAAAGAATTCTGGGATAGTGGAATAATTTATTTCCACATTTGAGCACTTGTCTTTCAGACAGAGGGAATGTAAGATTATTTCTTTAGGGAATTCTTTATCAGTGGCCTCAAAGATGAAATTTGTGCCCATCTTCTCATGGAACACCCTCAGACTTGGTTGGAAGCTATTAAACAAGCCAAGGAATCCTAACATGTTGCCTCCTCTCAGACCCACAAACTCTTCTTTCCTCCTCTCCCTAAACCCACCATTTTTTCTCTTCCTGCAAATCCCCTCAAGATCTAGAAATTAACTAGGGCTGAAATGGTTGAACGTCAAGTCAAGGGTCTTTTTTATAATTGTGATGACAAATATTTTCCCGGGCACAAATGTAAGGAAAAAAACCTTTTTATGGTTGTGACTAAGGATCTTTATGAAGAATATTTTTGTGTTCCTCCTATGGAGGAAATACCACTGCCATATGACTTCACCCCACCCTCTAACCCACCAGATGTTGACCTGATGGTTTGAATTAATGCCCATACTAGTTTCTATGCTCTCAAGTTAATTGGTTACATCAAAAATAGGAAATTCATCATCCTTGTGGACAGTGGTATCACCCATAATTTTATTCATCACCACATTGCCCAAGAATTCAGTTGTTACATCAGTGACGTCAATGGTGGTTCCATGAAATGTGGGGGGCGTTGTGAAAATGTGTGACTCCAAATTGGTCAGTATCACCTGAAATCCCATATATTTTCTATAGACATGGGTTCTTGTGACATTATTCTTGGTTTTGAATGGTTACCAACTTTAGGCCCCATTGTCATGGATTTTAAGAACTTAACCATGCAACTCCAGTAGGGGGGACAACAATATAAGTTTTAAGGAATCACTGCAGGCTCCCATGAGATCATCAGTTCCCATTGCATGGAAAATATCCTCAAAAAATGTCATTTGGTAATTATATCCCAACTCCACTCCATTCATGTTGTTGATACACCTTCTATGTATCGTGACCTCCAATGTATCCTCTCTTGCCACCAAGTTTCTTTTACCACCCCCAAATAACTTCCCCCTTCCTGTGGAGTCCATGATCATTCCATCCCTCTCATCCTGGACAATCTTCCTCCCAATGTTTAGCCTTATCAGCATCCCTTTACTCAAAATAATGAAATTGAGGAAATTGTTCATGAAATACTAGAAGCCAGTGTTATCCATCCCATTACTATCCCCTATTCTTCCCATGTGGTCATGGTACTCAAGAAATAAGGTACTTGGTGCATGTGTCTTGATTTTCGTGCCCTCAAGAAACTCACAATCAAAGACAAATTCCCCATTCATGTCATTGATGACCTCTTGGATAAATTGAGTGGTTCTCATTACTTAACCAAATTGGATCTACATTCTAGCTACCACCAAATTTGCATGAAAGAAGAAGACATCCCCAACACTTCATTTTGCACTCATTAGGGTCATTCTGAATTGTTGGAAAATTCCTTTAGATTGTGTAATTCTCCTTCCACTTTCCAAAGTCTTATGAATCATGTCTTCCATCATTGTCTCCATCATTTGTCTTAGTTTTCTTGGATGATATTCTCATCTATAGTAAAACTTGGTCATCTTATCTCTCCCATGTGAGTCAATTTCTCCATATACTCTCTAAGCACCAAATTTTCCTCAAACAATATAAATTTTCCTTTGGTGCCTCATAAGTGGAATACCTAGGTCATATTGTCGACAAGGATGGTGTCCAAGTGGATTCTAAGAAAATTGTATCTATGTAAGATTGGCCTCACCCTAAAATTCTTAAGAGCTTGTGTGGTTTTCTGGGTTTAACGAGCTATGATAGGAATTTTGTTCGGAATTATGGAAATATTAAAGATCCTCTCACTTTTCTCCTCAAAATGAATGATTTCACTTGGACTTTAGTTGTAGATCATGCCTTCCAAGCCTTAAAAGATGATATGTTCTCGACCCATGTCCTAGAACTCCCAGACTTCACAAAGACATTCGTATTGGAATTTGATGCTTATTGAAAAGGAATTGGGGCCATCCTCATGTAAGATGGTAGGCCCTTGGCCTTCACTAGAAAACAACTTTCAGAGCAACATTTGGGCCAATCCATTTATGAAAAGAAAATTTTATCTATTCTGGATGTTGTGGATCTCTGGCGTCCTTATTTATTGGGTCAACAATTATGAATCAAAATTTATCATCATAGTCTCAAGTATTTCCTGGAACAATGAATATCATCCCCGATGCAACAAAAATGGGTGACCAAGCTATTTGGCTATGATTATGAGATAATTTATAATAAGGGAAAGGAAAATATAGTGGTTGATGCTCTTTCCTAGAAATATGAATAAGATGGGTCCCTTTTCTCCCACTCCTTCATTGTACCATATTGGCTCCAAGTTTTTCATTGGGAATGGTTGCAAGACCCAAAAATTTCTAGCCTAATCCACCAATTGAACACAAATCTTCAATTTTGCTAGGGTACTCTTGGCATAATGAAGAGATTCTCTATAATGGTCATTTATATTTATGCAAGCAATCCCAACTTAAATCCACAGTGCTTTCTGAACTTCATGCCTCACCCATAGCCGGGAATTCAGGATTTACCAAAACCTATGAATGGGTCAAACATTATTTTTTCTAGGAGGGTATGAAACAGGACATTCACACCTTTGTGGTTGAATGTGAGGTTTCCCAATGCAACAAGGGATAAACTGTCAAAGCTTTGGGCACACTACAATCTCTTCTGATTCCCCTGCTATTTGGTGTGATGTTTCTATGGACTTCATTGTAGGCTTACCTAAATCGGGAAATAAGTCAGTCATCATGGTGGTTTTCGATCATCTCTCCAAATATGCTCATTTTTATGCTCTTCAACACCCATTCTAAACCTCCACAATGGCTCAAATATTCATGGATAATATCTTCAATCTTCATGGAATTCCTAATTCTATTATCTCTGACAGAGACCCCACTTTTACCAACAATTTTTGGCAAGATTTGTTCAATCTACATGACACCCAATTTCATATTAGCACTGCCTATCACCCCCATATGGATGGCCAACTTCAAGTTGTCAACAAGTGTTTGGAAATATATTTGAGGTGTTTTTCATTTGATCGAAAAAATTGGTGGGATCACTGGTTACCCCTATTTGAATGGTGGTACAACACATCTTACCATACAACTACTTTCGTGACTCCTTTTGAAGCATTCTATGACCAAAATCCCCCATCAGTTCTCTCATATATGCCAGGGGTCTCAAAGTTTCAGGAGGTTGACACAAATATTATAGTCTGTGAGGCTATTATTCATTCCCTCAAAGACAATTTGGTCATGGACCAGAATCGCATGAATCAACAAGCACATCAAGGTCATTCTGAATGCCATTTTGTTGAAGGGGACCAAGTATTTATTCGACTACAACCTTATAAGAATACTTCACTCAAATATCAACATTGTTAGAAACTTGTGCCCAAATTTTATGGTCCTTATATAGTGTTCAAGCATGTGGGATCAGTGGCCTATCATTTATCTCTACCCAGTCTATCGAAGCTCCATCCTTTTTTTCATGTTTCCTTCTTAAAGAAGGAGATTGGAACTAAGTACCAAACTCAAACTAGTCTCCCTGAGTTGGATGAAGAAGGTTCCATATGGTTGCAACCACAAGCAGTCTTGGCCCAGAGAGAGCATCGTCTCCATTAGTGCACCATCCAGGATGTGTTATTCCAATGGAAAGGTACACCACCAGAAGATGCCACTTGGGAGCCGACCACCATTCCACAATAATTCCCTCATCTGAATCCTTCAGGACAAGATTGTTCCTCAAGGGGGAGGGCATGTTAGGGACCTAACCTATCTAACCCCTCATGTAGATAGAATAATACAATTCTATTTAATAAAGGCCAATATTAATAAGGCCTAGAAATTAGGAAGAATACGTCAAATGTAATAAGACCTAATAGAATCTTTCACTTCTAGAAGGATCTTCTTGACCTAGATTATTCTTTTGGATAGATATATTTAGAATAAATAGAAGTAGAGGGTATGATAAATCTTTCCTTAGATATTATTTTAATAGATCTATTCTATGTTTGAGGTTTCCCCCTCGAAGAGGCAAGTGAACATTGCTATCAGTAGTCAAAGTGCTCTTTCTGGTGTTATTCTTGTATTTTTCTGGTTATATCATTGTTTCTCTGCCATTTCTAGCTAAAATATTTATGTTCTGCATACTAATTTATATCTGGAATACTACAGTAGTAAAGAAAAACCATCATACATAATAAATATCCATTCAAAAATCATCGAACACTTCCAATATATATATATATATATATATATATATATAAATTAACAAGTCAATATAGATAACATCATCATCATATATAACTAAAAAAAGTGAAAGTCAAATATGCCAGTAGAGAAATAACATGTCAAAATTATACATGGCCAACAGACGACCTAAATCAAAATGATACATGTCCAAATGATATAAGTGAACATGATAAATGATGTCACTCAAAATGATACATGTCAAAATGATATATACAAGTCAAGATGATACATTTCCAAATGATATAATTCAAAATGATACAACTCAATAATATGGTATTGTAGGTGAAAATGATACATATGATAGTAAACATGAAAATAAGCATCATAACGATATATAAAACATTATCCATGATGGAGTCTATATGATCAATGTCACTGACTACTACCAACAACTGACTCATCATCATCATCACTATCATGATCAACATCAATGTGATCATCATCATCATCTCCCTTGGTATTTTATGCATCTGCCTCATCATGATCATTTTTTATGCCTATATCAGACCCATTATAATTTGGATCTATTCCACGAGGATCAACTAGATCTTCTGGAAGACCCGTGTTCTGTAAAAAAAAAACATTCAAAATGAAAAGTTATTATTTCTTTCATGCAATAATTGATTTTTGTTTTATATTTATAATATTACAAGATATTAAATGAAACCATAATCATATTTCATCATATCAAAGTGCACATACCATAATAAAATTTCAACTAAGTTACAGATAAGATGTCATTCCAATGATGTAAAACATTCAACAATTCCAATAAACGTTAGTAAAGCTCATAAAAAAATGTGTTATACATTTTAACTATCAACTGTAAATTCTATTACATAACCGTAAGTGCCAACCCTTTCAATTTGTGCTATATATGATTAATTTTTCCTTGAATATCCTTTGAGAGTTAACTAGTCTATATATATTCTTCTCTTATATTTCACAAATGAATATTTTTCTAGGACATTTTGGCACTCTAATATGCTTCAAAGGTCCTTTGAGAATTAACTAGTTTATAGGTAATTATGAACATGCTCTAGATTCTTATTCAACTAGAGCACATCCAAATGTCAATCCTTCCAAAGAAAAAAAATTCATTTTTATGAAACCATGCCTTGGGAGCATATGGACAAAGTGGTTACTTAGTCCATGCCTAAACAAGTTTTCAGCATCTCGTGGAACTCAAAAATACTGCTCCATTGGGTTTTTATGCCCCGAGGAGGTATTAGCCATAGAATATTCAAGACATCATTTCCATTGCACATACCAGCCCTAGAATATTCAAGACATCAAGCCCTAAATGGATGAACATTATGATAGAAATTTAATAAAAGGTGTCAAGTTGTATTCCAAGGGAGAAAGATGACAATTAAACCATACATGTCAAGATAACAATGCTGAAAATTGAGGGTAAGTCTTTTGATTCCATGCATTTCCTTGACATGCCTTTCCTTCTTATGTCATGCCTTTACTTTCCTTTCCATTCCTTTCCTTTCCTTTCTATGCCACTCAATGTCATGCCTTCTCATTGCATGGATTTCCATGTCATGCCATGACATGCCTTGCCTTTGCATGTCTTTCCATGCCATGCCTTGTGTTTCCTTTCCTTGCTATGCCATGCATTTCCTTACCTTTCCATGCAATGTCATTCCATGCATTTCCTTGCCATTCTTGACCTTTCCATGCCATGCCATGTCATTCCTTTCCTTTTCTTGCCTTTCCATGCCATGTCATTCCATGCATTTCCTTGTCATTCTTGACCTTTCCATGCCATGCCATGTCATTCCTTTCCTTTTCTTGCCTTTCCATGCCATGCCTTGCATTGTCTTTCCTTGCCATTCCATGCATTTACTTTTAATGCCATGCCATGCCATGCCTTTCCTTTGCATGTTTGGCCTTTCCATGCCTTTCCTTTCCATGCCATGACATGCCATGCTTTACTATGGTATAGTATGCCTTTCCATTCCATGCCTTTCCATACCATTCCTTTCAATGCCATTCATTTTCTTTCCATACCATTCCTTTCCATGCCATGCCTTTCCATTCCATACCATGCCTTTCCATACCACACATTTCCTTTCCATGCCATGCATTTACTTTCCATAACATTCCTCATACCATTCCTTGTCATTCCATGCCTTTCCCTTCTCTTCCATGCCATGCCATGCCATGCATTTCTTTTCCATTCCATGCCATGCCATTTCTTTCCTTTGCATGCATTTTCATGCCATGCCTTGCATTGTCATTTATTTCTATGACATGCCATGACATGCCACGGTATTGCATGCATTTCCTTGCCTTGGTATGGTACATTATGGTACGATAAACCTTGCCTTGGTATGGTATGGTATGCTATGGTATCCTTGGCATGGTATGGTATGGTATGGTATGCCTTTCCATGGTATGGAATGGTATGCCTTGCCTTGCCATGATATTGGTATGTTATCCTTGGCATGGTATTGTATGGTATGGTATGGTATTCCTTTCCTTTCCATTCCATGGTATGGCATGGTATGGTATGCCTTGCCTTGCCATGATATGGTATGATATGTTATGGTATGTCTTTCCATGCCATGCTTTTCCATACCATGTCTTGCAATGCCATGTCTTGCAATGCCATGCCTTTCATTCACTTGACATGTCTTGTCTTTCCATACCATTACTTTACATACCATGCCTTGTCATGCCATGCCTTTCCTTTCCATTCCATGCCATGATTTTCCATACCATGCCTTTCCGTGCCATGCCATGCCTTTCCATACCATGCCTTGATATACCATGCATTTCCTTTCCATGCCATGACTTTCCATACCATGCCTTGCCATGTCATGCCTCTCATTTACTTTCCATTCCTTTCCATGCCATGCCATGCCATGCCATGTCATTCCTTTCCATGCCATGCATTTCCTTTTCTTTCCATTCCATACCATGCCATGCCTTGCCTTTGCCTGCCTTGGCATGGTATGGTATGGTATGGTATGTGTTTCCTTTCCATGCCATGGTATGGTATCCTTGGCATGGTATGGTATGGTATGTATTTACTTTCCATGTGATGGTATGGTATGGTATGGTATGGTATGATATGCCTTTCCTTGCCATGCTATGGTATGGTATGCCTTTCCATGCCATTCATTTTCATGAATTTTTGTGCCATTCCTTTCCATGCCATTCCATACCATGCATTTCCATGTCATGCCTTACCATGCCATGCCTTTCCAAACCATGCATTTACTTTCCATACCATGCCTTTCCATACCATGTATTTCCATGCCATGCCTTTTAATTCCTTTCCTTGCCATGTCATACCATTCCTTTCCATGTCATCCCTTTCCATACGCCCTTGGAACAAATTGGCCACATGTACCTGAATGGCTTGAGAAGCTGAGTTGAAACTTGCAATAAAACTCAAACCGAGACTCAGATGGAAGAATAGCTAGTTGCATTGGATATAGATCATTGGGTTTCATCTACTAGGGCCCCTAGGTTATCATTTCATTGACTGAAAAAACATTTGTTGGAGCATCTTCAACACTAGGGTTTTATCAATGTGGCATAGTGCAATTTATGAAGAAGAGGTCGATTTTCAAGTACATTGTGTCAAGAATTTTTGGGTAGTGTAGTCACGTGGGCCATGGCCAAACACACTTATGGGAGTTTAAAAAATTTGATTATGCTACTTGGTCAGGTTTTTATGCCCCCAGACCAAATTAGCCACATGTCCCTGAATGGCTTAATGAGGTGAGTAGCAACTCGCGATAAAACTCAAAATGGGACTCGGATGTGAGAATTGTCAGTTGTATTGAATCCATAGAACTGGGTTTCAACTAGTGCGGCCCCTACGCTATCATTTCATCGACTGGAAAACTATTTTTTGGAGTATCTCCCGCAGTAGTGTTTTTCCCAATGAGGCATAGTGCAAGTTCTAAGGAGGAGGTCGATTTTCAAGAACAATGTGTCGAGAATTTTTGGGTAGTGTAATCACGTGGGCCTTGGAAAATAATACTTGTGGGAGCTTACGAAACTCTGTTATGATGCTCAGTTAAAATTTTATGCTATGGTATGGTATGCATTTCCATGCCATGCCTTTTCATGAATTTGTATGCCATGCCTTTCCATTCCTATCCATGCCATTCCATACCATGCATTTCCATACCATGCCTTTCCATGCCATGCCTTTCCATACCATGCATTGCCTTTCCATACCATGCCTTTCCATGCCATGCCTTTTCATTCCTTTCCTTGCCATGTCATACTATTCCTTTCCATGCCATTCCTTTCCATGTCATCCCGTGCCATATGCCCTTGGACCAAATTGGCCACATGTCCTTAAATGGATTGAGGAGATGAGTTCAAAATCATGATAAAACTCAAACCGAGACTCTGATGGAAGAATATCTAGTTGTATTGGATCCATAACATTGGGTTTCATCTAGTGGGGCCCCTCCGCTATCATTTCATTGACTGGAAAAACATTTGTTGGAGCATCTCCAATACTAGGGTTTTCTCAATGTGGCATAGTGCAATTTATGAAGAGGTGGTTGATTTTCAAGAACATTGTGTCAGGAAGTTTTGGGTAGTGTAGTCACGAGGGTTGTGGCCAAACAGACTTGCGGGAGTTTACGAAACTCTGTTATGCTGCTCGATCAGGGTTTAATGCCCCCAGACCAAATTGGCCACATGTCCCTAAATGACTTAATGAGGTGAGTAGCAACTTGCGATAAAACTCAAAATGGGACTCGGATGTGACAACCGTCAGTTGTATTGAATCCGTAGAACTGGGGTTCAGCTAGTGGGACCCCTATGCTATCATTTCATCGACTAGAAAACAGTTTTTTGGAGTATCTCCAGTAGTAGTGTTTTTCCCAATGAGGCATAGTGAAAGTTCTAAAGAGGAGGTTGATTTTCAAGAACAATGTGTCAGAAATTTTTGGGTAGTGTAATCACGCAGTCCTTAGAAAAAAATACTTGTGGGAGTTTACGAAACTCTGTTATGTTGCTCGCTTAGGATTTTATGCCCCTGAACCAAGTTGGCCACATGTCCCTGAATGGATTGAGGAGGTGAGTTGAAAATAATGATAAAACTCAAAATGGGACACGGATAGGTGAACCATTAGTTTCATTGGGTCTAGAGAACTCATTTTCATCTAGTGGGGCCCCTACGCTACCATTTCATCGATCGAAAAACCATTTGTTGGAGTATATCTCACACTAATGTTTTGCTCAATGAGGCATAGTGCATGTTCTGAAGAGGAGGTTAATTTTAAATAAAACAATGTCAGATGTTTGTTGATAGTGCATTCATGTGGGCCTTGGCCAAATACACTTGTGGGAGCTTACAGAACTCCATTATGTTGCTCGGTTTGAATTTTACACCCCTTGACCAAATTGGCCACATGTCCCTGAATGACTTGAGGAGGCAAGTTGCAACTCACGATAAAACTAAAACTAAGACTCAGATGAATGAATCATCAGTTGCATTGGATCTAGAGCGTTGTTTTTCAGCTAGTGGGGACCCTTTGATATCATTCTGTCGATCAAAAAACCATTTGTTGGTGTATCTCTTGCACTAGCATTTTTCTCAATGAGCCATTGTGCAATTTATGAAGATGAGGTAGATTTTCAAGAACATTGTATCGAGAATTTTTTGGTAGTGTAGTCACATGGGCCTTGGCCAAATAAACTTGTGGGAGCTTACAAAACTCTGTTATGCTTCTATGTTTGGATTTTATGCCCTGGACCAAATTGGCCACTTTTCATTGAATGACTTGAGGAGGCGAGTTGCAACTCATGATAAAACTCAAACTAGGACTCATATGGGTGAACTGTTGGTTGCACTGGATCTAGAACACTAGTTTTCAGCTAGTGGGTCCCCTACACTATCATTCAATCAAGTGAAAAATCATTTGTTGGAGTATCTTCGACACTAGTCTTTTGCTCAATGAGGCATATTGCAAGTTCTAAAGAGGAGGTATATTTTCAAGAACACCATGTTAGGAGTTTTTGGGTAGTGTATCCACTTGGTCCTTCGAAAAAAAGACTTTCGAGAGCTTACATAATTTCGTTATACTGTTGAGTTAGGATTTTATGCCCCCAGACCAAATTGGCCACATATCCCTGAATGGCTTGAGGAGGAAAGTTGTAACTTGTGATAAAAATAAAACTTACACTTGGATGGGAGAATCGTCAGTTTCATTGGATTCATAGCACTAGTTTCAGCTAGCGAGGCCCCCGCAATATCATTCTATTGAATAGAAAACTGTTTGCTGGAGTATCTCCATCACTAGTGTTTTTCTTATTCAAGCATAGTGCAAGTTATGAAGAGGAGGTCAATTTTCAAGAACACTGTGTCAGGAGTTTTTGGGTAGTGTAGTCAGTTGGGCCTTGGCCAAACAGACTTGCAAGAGCTTACGAAACTCAGTTATGTTGCTCAGTTTGGATTTTACGCCCCCAGACAAATTGGCCACATGTCATTGAATGCCTTGAGGAGGTGAGTTGCAACTCATGATAAAAATCAAAACAAGACTCGAATATATGAATCTTCAATTGCATTGGACCCAGAGCACCAATTTTCAGCTAGTAGGGCCCCTCCGCTATCATTTCATCGAACGAAAAAATTATTTTTGGAGTATCTCCGACACTAGGGTTTTGCTTAATGACGCATAGTGCAATTTTGGAAGAGGAGGTTGATTTTCGAGAACACTATGTCAGGATTTTTTGGGTAGTGTAGTCACATGGGCCTTGTCCAAACAGACTTGTGGGAGCTTACAAAAATCTGTTATGCTGATCATTTTGGATTTATGCCCCAGACCAAATTGGCCACATGGCATTGAATGGGTTGAGGAGGCGAGTTTGAAATCACGATAAAACTCAAACCAAGACTTGGATTGGAGAACTGATGGTTGCATTGGATCTAAAGAAGTATTTTTTTCTATTGGGGCCCCTATTCTATCATTTTGTTGACTGAAAAATTGTTTGTTGGAGTATCTCCAACACTCATGTTTTCTTCAATGAGGCATAGTGCAAGTTCTGAAGAGGAGGTTAATTTTCAATAACATTGTGTTAGGAACTTTTGGGTAGTGTAGTCATGTGGTCCTTGTCTAAATATACTTTTCGAAACTCACATAACTACATTATGCTGCTCGATTAGGATTTTATGCCCCCATACCAAATTTTCCACATGTCCCTGAATGGATTAAGGAGGCGAGTTGCAACTCATGATAAATCTCAAACTCGGAATTGGATGGGAGAACTTTCAGTTTCATTCGATCTAGAGCATTGGTTTTAATATAGTGGGTCCCCTATGCTAACAATACATTGACCGAAAAATTGTTTTATGGAGTATCTTTGGAATTAGTGTTTTTATGAATGAGGCATAGTGCAAGTTATGAATAGGAGGTCGATTTTCAAGAACATTGTGTCGGAAATTTTTCGGTAGTCTAGTTGTGTGAACCATGGAAAAAAAAAATTGTAGGAGCTTATGAAAATCCATTATGTTGCTTGTTGTCCCTTGACCAGGTTTTGGAGATCCTTATTCAGGTTTGACCTATTTTGGGACTTTGAAAGGTTGTCGAAGGCGAAGCACAAGTCGAAGCATAGATCATGGAATCTCGATCCCTTGTTTAGGGATTTTGGGGTTTTGGGATTATGTAACGGGTATGGGGAGATCATCCCATGTGTTTACCCATGCTTAGGCCTCTTTTGTAATGTATAAATAGATAGCTAGGTGATGTAAGCTAATGGTGAATGGGTGTGTGCCATGCTAAGTGCTAAGACACTAGAGACATGTAAGTGGTGTTGTGCTAAGTAAAAGTGAGAGTTGTAAATGATTTATGCATACTATGTGAGGCTTGCAAGGCTAAGTGTAAGTGATTGTAAGAGACTGTGTAAAGGCTTTGTGATGTAACCTAGCTCGGGGAAGGAGGATGTAGTGGAGTACGTGTGGATCTCCTGTCCTATGTGGAGTAGGATCTTGTGGCTTTGTGAATTTAGATGATTGACAAAATAAATAAAGAAGAAGAAGAGTTGGTGGGCGTAGCCCCAGGATGGGGGTGAATCACGTACATCTTGTGTTGTGATTGCTTTGTGCATTATGGTTGTTTTATTGTTCATATGATTTATACTTAGTGTAGTAATGTATGTTTATATGTATCTGATATGATATCTTAGTGCTTGGTGATGTACATAAGTACCATATATGATCTATTTTGATGTTCTTAGTGCTTGAATGTGTTGGATCTTATTGAATACTACATTGCATTGTAATTAGGGTTTATTTGCATTGTAGAAAAAGGCTAAATACTAATGAACGATAACTGCTAAGTTCTCTATTGAGGTGTTGTAATCACAGATTTGTGTCCCAACTAGGTTGCAGACATCTGAACCCTGCAACCACCCCTGCCTCTAACTTAGGTGATACTTCATAAGCTTCACAGGTGTTGTCCAAAGGGCCAGTAGTTAGGGTTTTGTTGGTACATTGTTGAAGCATTGAACCTTGGGTCTACCCTTGTGCCAACAAAATGGTTCGGTTGTTGGGACCTAAAACTGTGATTGTTGGGAACTAAGGAAAAGAAAGAAAGCTCTGTGCATAGATATATTTCTTTAGTGCTCAATATTCTACTTGACTTGCAAAGCTCTGTGCTAAGAAAGGAATCGGATCTGAAGAAAAGAGGTAAGATTAGTGAATTTTTTTGTCCAAAAGAGGTAATATATCGAAGATTTGTGCTCTGTTAAAGGTAATATAAGTGAAATGTTTTGCTTCAAGAGTATGGATCTAGGTATGTTTGACAAATTTTGTCCCAGTCTGAAAACTAGGGAACAACTAGAAGAAATAAGGTTTATATTAGTAGATCTGATAGAAATAATGAAAGATATGTTATTCTTATCCATAGAAAGAATATTTGGACTAACAAATGCATGAAGGACCCTAGAAATATTTTTTTGCAGGTTAGTTATTGTGATCCCAATGCGTAATACATGAAAGGTTGGGGATAATTTAAAAGAAAGATAGGATTAACTCTTTGTTATAGTTGCAGAAAACCGAGACATCTTGCTAAGGAATTCCCTGGTAAAGGTCCTATTTGTCTTTGTTGTAAATCTATGGACCATGAAGTTCTGGATTTCCCTAGAATGATTGCTAAAGTTTAAAAGATGAATATGAGACAATAAAACCCTAAGGAAGGCCAAGAAACTGAGACTATGGCAAAACCCCAGAAAGAATCAGAGACTGTATTACTACAAATTAAAGAAACCTTGAATGATCACAGAGATATCAACTTATCAAAGATATTCAAAGAAAAAGAGTTCATAGAAACAAGAATAGGAGACTTCGACATAGATTGTGTTCTGGATGAGGAAACACATGTAAATATTATGACAAAAAGAACTTGGAAAATTTTCGGAAAGCCTCCTATGATTCCTTCATTGGGAAGAATAGGATTATTTAGAGGAAAGATGATAATCCTATGTTGAAGACTTACCTAGACATCTATGAGTGGTCATGGCACCTCGACAGAAGAATAATTTGAGATCGTTAAGTTTGTTGAGAACAATGCCCCATTTGATATACTACTAGGAAAAACCTAGATTGAGAAAGATCCAACTGGAAGAAAATAAGAGGAAGATATAGAACAAAAAAAGAAAGAACTAAAAGACTTAATAGTGCACTTACTGGAAGAACAAGAAAACCAGTCGAATCTATCGAGGACTAGAAATTTGGATGTCAAAGTTGAAAGAACAAAAGAAGACTTGAAACACCTGTCTGTACAGACGAGTAGAGAACCTACCCCAGAGAGAGAAGAAGTATTGTCCTTGAACCCTAGGAAATATCACCAACAATGTGAAGTTACTATGCCAAGAGGAGATCGGAATCAAAATGGAAAGAGAAATACTGAGACATAGATCACAGTGAATATGGGTAGAAATCTCAACAACAAGAAAGAAAATTTGGAGAAATTATAGGAAGTTCTAGAGAAGACTTCGCAGAAGGAAGGTCTCCAGAATTCGAACTTCATCGGAATATCAGAGAAGCTCAGATTGGCACTTCACTATGGAGGAGCAATATGACTGTTGGAGGCATTATAACCATTAGATTGACGTTCCTAAACATTTAGAACAACAATTATGATAAGAAAGCTCACGATTGGACCATTGGGACTGCGTTGTAACAGACATAACTACATTGATGAAGGCTTATTGTTCGTTGGAGGGATCCATTACATCGTTGTCTACTTATTCCGTCGAATGTTGCACCGAGAACAATTTCAAAAATTGTATCCTATCCAATAAAAGAACTCATTGTTACTGTGTTGTGCTTACTGAGACTTCGCTTCTTCTTCTATTGCATTGAGAATTTGTTCATCGACTTGAGTTACCCGATCTTGAGTGTGCATGTTAGACAAACTTAGGGCCATAGAAAAGTATGTCAAAGAATTTCTAATTGAACTTATGACTGCGAAGAGATGTCTGTCGGAATTCAAGACTCATTGACGAGAGGAGTGCAAGCCTCCCCGTTGACTGCTCGCAGATTCGGACCATCCCGAGTTGCGGCCGAGAAAAGAACCAATCATCGATATGACTTGTCAAACACAAAGTTAATCCCATCCATCCTGCCCGACTACATCCCGCCTCTGGCTGGTGCGGTGAATAGTGATAGTGTCCCCAGGGACTTCGACTACACCTTGGTTATTGCATACCTCCCAAAGTGAATACGCACAACCAAACCACAGCTGGATAAGACCATGACATTAAATATCAATGACTTCAACTTAGGGGATCACAATAACTTTAGTATGCTCACCCCTCATAGTATTTGACTAGGATGAAGGGGACGAAGTCAAGGATAATCCCCCAACCATGAACTATGGACCTCGTGCAGTCTACTACTCTGAACATGATGAAAATACCCCATTTTGGAAGGCACCAAGAGGTTAACACTTGTGTTAAGCTCCTGCTGTCGAGATTCCATGGAGGTTATCTATGGCTAAATAGATGCATCACGATCGATCCAACGTTGATCCATTATATCAATGGATTGAGCATGCAAGGACTAGACCTACAAGACTTTTACACAAGAAAGGTTGTAGACCATGCCCTGGCATGGAATATTAAAGATACATACGATGATGTAGATAAGGGGAAGCGAGGATACAAGGTAGCCTCCATCTAGAATGGTGCAATGCGCCTTGATTTCCAATTGATTGTTGGTAAGCTAGTCTGGAAAAACGGACCCACGCAGGTCGCAGGGTTTGTTGTTGACCTCACAGGAAAATGCATGGAGGGGTTACAAATGAGCTGGGAAAAGTACTTAGTTAACCAGTTAAACCAAGACTGCCGCAAAAATCAAGATCAGGGCTATGAGTTCCATTTTAGTTGGCTACTAATCTTCATCACGTTCATTGCTTGGGAGATGCTGGAAGGTGTGAATTTCTGTGAAATAGAGACATATGAACCCTTATCAGTGAAGTTCACCATGCTCTGGTATTCAAGCAATATGGGAAAAAAATGGCAATCAAACGCAGTGTTCCACACCTATGACCTGTAGTTAAAGAGGGATATTGAGGTTGTCCCTTGTATAATGCTGAACAACTTGCACAGGTTCAGGCCATTTGTGAATTTCCACGTAGAAAAACATTTTATCTATATCACTGCACGTGGATAAGAAAACAAAGAAGTACTACAAAGCTATTACAAACTCACAGAGGAGGACCTAGAAGAAATAACTAAGGAATGGCCTGTAGAGCTCCTTATCCCAGTTGACCCTACATAACTGTCTGATCCTAAACTAATCAGAAGCCTTTTGGTCACTTGTGAAGGGTATGATACACCTTGAACTAGCATAAGGAAGAAGACATAAGAGGTATAGAAGTTGGACAACGCATCCGAGGAGATTGCCTCAAAATCACCTAGTGGAGGAGGTGATGACGAAGTAGATAAAGAAGAGAATAATGGAAAATAAGATTAGCAGAAGAAAGGTGAAGTAACACCGCCATAGAATCCCCCTGATGACGCAGATCCATCTGAAAAAAGAAAGGTTTCTCCCACAAAACCCACATCGTGGAAGAAGACAAAAGCTAGTAATAATAAGTTGCAGACTGTGCTCATGCTTGATGACCTAGAATTCATCATCGTAGCTGTATCAGACACCTCAGAAGATATTTTGCAAAGAAATGAAGTTAATCAAGAGACCATGTATGAAAGAATTGAAGAAGAACTGCAAGGGGTACAACATGCCCTTCACTCCAGCCACGCAGTGTCCACTGTGCCCCCACCATCAGAAAAACCAGAGTTGGTAGATGAGCCTACCAAACTCCACAGACTAGCCGATGTGACCAAAGCTCACCTTCGTCGTGCACAAGAAGAAATATAACATGCCATAGTGGCCCTAAAGAAAGAACAAGCGAAAGTGATAGAGCAATGTCAAGTTGCGCAGCAAAAGAAGGATGACCTCCAAACAAAGTTCGAAGAGGAGAAAGTGTAGATCCAACATGAGAAAGAACAGTTGCTCGCGGAGAAGGTTGGAGTAAAAGAAGCAATCAGCAGAGCACTTCTCTCTATGATGGGCTTAGAACAAAAGGAGGAAGACCCAGTGAAGCATCAAGTAGCAAAGCTTATTGAAGCCATCCAACAACTCAAACAAAGAATAGTATATCTAGAACTACAAACAGTGCCAAGCACCCCATAGGACATGCGAGACCAAAGAGAAGCCACTACCCAGAGCATAGTTGAGAGAATAAAAGCCTTAGATTTGGATTGTAAGCAGCTTAGCAGTAGAAGTGCATAGACTTATGAGCGACTTACTGAGGACCCTAAACTGAAGACATTGGAGTCACAACTCCAGGAGGTAAAGAAACAAGCAGCGACAATACAGGTGCAGTTGAAGATCCTATCAACAGTTGAGATAATGAAAATATACTAGGAACAACGCACTGCTTAGCATCAGGTCCATACCATATAGAGAAAAGTCATGGAAGTGACTCAGAGGCTCCAACCAGTCTAGGACGAAGCTTGCCAACTGTTTGAGGAAATTGAAGGCTGAGGAGCAGAGCTAGAACAAGTAGTCACTTAGGTAGAACAACAGTTAGAGTGACCTGTGAAGGAGGTAGTTATTAAGGAATTCACCAAGCAGGAGGCCCCATTGCAACAACAGGTTGAAGTAGCTCAAGCCAAGCTTGAGGTAGTTGAGTCAGAATTACCCAAAGCAGAGTGACTCGGGATGATTCATAGATGAGTGTTGGGGGTCTGTTAGCCCTTGACCAAGTTTTGGAGATCATCGGTCAGGTTTGACCTATTTTGGGACTTAGACAGGTTGTCGAAGGCAGAGCACAAGTCGAAGTAGAGATCGCAGTATCTCGGCCCCTTATTTGGGGATTTTTGGGTTTTGGGCTTATGTAACGGGTATGGAGAGATCGATCGATAGGTTTACCCATGATTAGGCCTCTTTTGTAATGTATAAATATATAGTTAGGTGATGTAATCTAGTGGTGAACAGGTGTGTGCCATGCTAAGTGCTAAGACACTAGAGCCATGTATGTGGTGTTTTGCTAAGTGCAAGTGATAGTTGTAAATTCTTTGTGCATATTGTATGAGGCTTGCAAGGCTAAGTGAAAGTGACTATAAGAGACTGTGTAAAGGCTTTGTGCTATAACATAGATCGGGGAAGAAGGATCTAGAGAAGTGCACGTGGATCTCTTTTCCTATGAGGAGTAGGATCGGGTGGCTCTGTGCATGTAGATGGTTGACAAAAGACAATAAAGAAGAAGAAGAGTTGGTGGACATAGCCCTAGGCTGGGGGTGAACCACGTATATCATGTGTTGTGATTTCTTTGTGCATTATGGTTGTTTTATTGTTCATATGATTTATGCTTAGTGTAGTAATGTATGTTTATATGTATCTGATATGATAGCTTAGTGCTTGGTGATGTACATAAGTACTAGATCTGATCTATTTTGATGTGCTTAGTGCTTGAATGTGTTGGATCTTGTTGAATACTATGCTACGATGTAATTAGGGTTTATATATGATGTAGACAAAGGATAAATACTAATGAACGATAACTGCTAAGTGATTTATTGAGGTATTGTAATCACAGATCTGTGTCCCAGCTAGGTTATAGACAATTGAGTCTTGCAACCACCCGTGGCTCTACCTCGGGTGTGACTTCATCTACTTCACAGGTGTTGCTGAAAGGGCCAGTAGTTAGGGTTTTGTTGGTGCATTGTTGAAGCATTGAAACCTGGGTCTGCCCCTGTGCCAACACTGCTCGATTTGGACTTTATGCCCTCAAACCAAATAGCCACATGTCCCTGAATGGCTTGAGGAGGCTAGTTGCAAATCATGATAGAAATAAAATCGAGACTTAGATGGATGAATTGTTAGTTTCATTAGATCTAAAGCACTAGGTTTCATGTAGTGGGGCCCCTCTCCTATTATTCCATAGACGAGAAGACCATTTGTTGGAGTATCTCCGACACTAGGGTTTTTCTTAATGAGGCATAGTGCAATTTCTGAAGAGGAGGGAAATTTTCAAGAATACTATGTCAGCAGTTTTTTTGTTGTATAGTCACGTGGACCTTGTCCATATGGACTTGCGAGAGCTTATGGAAATTTGTTATGATTCTTGGTTTAAATTGTATGCCTCCAGATCAAATTGGCCATATGTCCTTGAATGACTCAAGGAGGTGAGTTGCAACTCGTGATAAAACTAAAACCCAGACTTGGATGGATGAATAATCAGTTGCATTGGATTTGAAGCACCAGGTTTCAGCTAGTGGGGCCCCTCCTCTATCATTCCATTGACCAGAAAACCATTTTTTGGAGTATCTCTAGAACTAGGGTTTTTGTCAATGATGCATAGTGAAATTTCTGAAGAGGAGGTCGATTTTCAAGAACACTGTGTTATGAATTTTTTGGTAGTGTAGTCATGTGGGCCTTGGCTAGATAGACTTACAGGAGCTTATGGAACTCTGTTATGCTACTTGGTTAGGATTTTATTCCCCCAAACCAAATTGGCCACATGTCCTTGAATGGCTTGAGGAGGCGAGTTGCAAGTCGTGATAAAAATAAAACCAAGACTTGGATGGTCAAACCGCCAGTTGCATTGGATTTAGAGCACCATTTTTCATCTATTAGGGTCCCTCTGCAACTAGTTCGTTGACCGAAAATAGTTTGTTGGAGTATCTCTGTCACTAGGGTTTTGCTCAATGATGCATAGTGCAATTTCTGAAGAGGAGGTTGATTTTCAAGAACACTTTGTCGATGTTTGTTTGGTAGTGTAATCATGTGGGGCTTGGCCAAACATACTTTCAGGAGCTTACTGAACTCGGTTATTTTGATTAGTTTGGATTTTACCCCCATACCAAATTGGCCACATGTCCTTGAATGGCTTGAGGAGGTGAGTTTCAACTCATGATAAAACTCAAATTGGGACTCGAATGGACGAATCATTAGTTGCATTGGATCTAGAGAATTGGGTTTCAACTATTGGGGCCCCTACACTATCATTCCGTCAAATGTAAAATCGTTTGTTGGAGTATCTTCAACAATAAGGTTTTTCTCAATGAGGCATAGTACAATTTCTGAAGAGGACGTTGATTTTCAAGAACACTGTGTCGGGATATTTTCGATAGTGTAGTCATGTGGGTCTTGGACAAACAGACTTGCAGGAGCTTACAAAACTCTGTTATGCCGCTTGTTTTGGATTTTATTCCCCCAGAACAAATTGGACACATGTCATTGAATGGCTTGAGGAGGTGAGTTGCAACTCACGATAAAACTCAAATAAGAGAGATCATAAGGAACGACAATGTTTTTATTCATTTCCTTGTTATAGGTTATGGATTAAATAATCATTATATGGTTGAGTGTTAGAGGAGGCTATCCACCACCAACAGACTAGTGCTACCTATGGATATAGAACCACCCAAGTTCTATGGTCTAAAAAGAAGAATGTAGATAATAGAAGTAAAACCAAATGGTTGTAATAAGTATCACTCTATCTAATTAATTGAACTCTCTCTATGAGAAAAATAATGAATTTAATATAAATACAATGATCTTTCTTTTTTGGATTAGTGAAACATCAACAAAGTTACACATGCCACAAGTCACACCATAAAGAAAGGGAAAGCAATTTATGTAAATATAAGTAATATTAACTTGTTGCATGTGCATGAAATCATTGAAGTAAGTGCAAGAAGTGTGTGTAAAAATAAATTTTGCATGCACCATATGCACCAACACCCCCCCATAAACACAACTTAGGTGGGCTTGTGGTGGTGATGCATAGATAAAGAGATGGGTTTCAAAAAATATGAAGCCATTTTAGATAGCCATGTACAAAATGATCCCGTCAATAAGTGAGGATGGGGAAAATCCAGTGGGAACCCCCCACCCTCCAAGAGAATAGAAAGAGAAGACTAGGTAGCCCACTCTAAAGAAGAATCTGCCTACACCCCCAAGCATCCACAATGAAGATGGGTCATGTTGCAAAATTTTGGGTTTTATGAGGGTAACTCGAAGATCCCTCCTTAAAAAAATCATTTATCACAATAATTTGTTGATCGATGGTGGTATTATGAAGTCAATAACCCTTAACACCATCTGGATACACTACAAAAATGTAAGGTTGGATTTGTGAATCCATAGCTTTGCATCTCTCTATATGAATTTAAACCCATGCTTGAGTATCTAACATTCAGAAGTGTTGTATGGTGAGTTTTTTACTACTAAATGATTTGAAAGGAGTAAAACCTATACCCATGTTCTACTTGCTAATCTATTGCAAATAATGGTAATTGAGATGGCCAAATTGCTCATGCCACAATATGCACACCTCATTAGAATAAGTAAGAAGAATAGTAGAAGGAGACTTGGAAGATATATGCATCCTTTAAGAGGAAGCTTTAACATCGGAGTTTTGAATCATAAAAAATGACTTTTTTGTAAGATCTATGCATCATACAAAATGACTTTGAGGGCCATCACATGTGTTTTTTTCCTTTCCCGTTTCCATAATTATTCATCACTTCACCTGTATTTCACTTTGGGAATTAGGAAATACTCATTGCTCTAGGACATGTCACATGTCTAAGGGTTAATGTTATTCCCCTTTGGTAAAACTTAGGAAAACATTAAAACTAACCTTGTTTTTATGTTGTGTTAAGAAAAATTACTAAGTGTATGCCACCTAATGGCTTGCAAGGAAGTTGGACCCACCACTCCAAGTTCAAAAATTGCATGAGGATCTATGTACCATGCCTCGAGAACCATGATGTTTCCTTGGGATTCATGTACTACATTGGGATATGCATCACTTCTTTGGGATCTGTGATATTGCATCGGGCTATGACAAGGATGCCACATCATCACATTTGTCACATGGACCACTCAAAGATTCCCTCCTTGCATAGTTGGACACCTTCATGCATGATTATTACATCGTAGACCACATGTGGAAGTATTGTTGAGACATTTGAGGATTTTTAGGAGGTGGTTACCCATGATCATAGGTTGTTACAATGGTTACAGGATGATGTGGCATTGATCACATTGATTTATCTGATGAGTTCCACAGTTAAGGAGCCATACGTGTTATACTACATTGGATACTTGTCTTGCATGAGCCTCATGTGTGGCATGAATTAATGCATATGGAGCTAGTTACATATTGAGACAACCATGTCCTTGATTCTATGGGTTAGTTGGAAGACCACTCTATGTCCATGAGCCCATCTTTGTCCACTTCTTCACATTTTTTTATGGATGTTGGCTACTTTTGAGGAGGGTGCACTTGATCTATGCCTTATAGCTCACATGTGTGACTATTAATTACACATTTGAGAACTTTTGAGGGGGAACTCATGTATTGGATTATTATGAAGGTTTTTTGGTCCCACTTCATGTATTTTTCTCATGGTTTTGACTTGGGATATTGGTTTTTTCCCATAGTTTTAGCTAGCACATTGTATTACACCTTGTATTGAGAAGGATCCTTAGCTATAAAAAGAGGATGCCTCTCTCATTTTCATTTGTTGGAGATTATTGAGAAAACTATCCAACAAAGTTCTTGTGTATCTATGTTTTTTTTAAGTGATTGTTCTAGGATATTTTTCAAGGGTTAGATAGAATATTTTTTAGGTTTATTGAAGGACAAATCTACTACAAGGCCAAATAAGTGCACCTTGCTCCACTTGGAATGGAAATCAAGGTATATTCAAGTTTCTTTCTTTATTATCTTTGACCATTGTATTGTTTCCTTTGCATTGAGGTAGGATGTACTAGGGCTCTTCCTTCTTACTTTATCCAAGCCTTAATATCACCTTAGTAGTACTTGGAAAGCATTCCTAGAGGACCAATCCACCCATCCACTCTTGAAGAAGTCTATTAGCCATAACCAATCCATGAGAGGAAATCCTCTTAGGTTCCTTTCAACATTGACTCATCTTCAAACCCAAGGAATAATCCACTTCTTAGTGATATGCTTGGAGAATGGGGAAAATATTGCACACTAGAATTTGTTACTAAACAAATTCAAAATCAAATAGAAGATGCAAGTATAGATTCAAACATAACATAATATGAAATCAACATGTGTACATGATGTGAAAGAAAGGTACGCTTGGAATTTTACAAAATGTTGTTTCCTTACAATTTTGACACTATTAAATCATTTAATATTAGACATTATATTTGTTTTCACTGAAAAAAATGGTCTTTCACAAGAGAGGAAATATCTTGTAGTCTGGGCATATGGATGAGATTAACATGTAGAAAGTGTATATGTAAAGAGGATATCCTTTGATTGTGGCATCATGGATGATTTAAAGCAATCTAGTCAAGAAAACTCAAAAGATAAAAATATTATTGAAGGGAATCTACAATATGTTGGGAAAATCCAAGAAGTTATTGAGTTGGATTACTGCTCTTTTAAATGTTGTATTTTTAAGTGTAGATGGTATGAAGCATTTGAGAGGACACATAGACATGATATGCATAATGGATTTTTTTCTATAGATTCCTTGGGGTTCCTACCAGAGGATAAGGATCCTTGTGTTCTACCAATTCATTGTGAGAAGGTATTTCTTTAACTCAAATAAGAAGTGATAGTGATCATTAATCTATCAATTCATAGTTTATTGCGATAATATATATGTGTCTAATATATATATGTCATAATATATAAGATATAAAATCTTTACAAGATATGTCTAATATATGCATGTCATTCATGTGCAGGTATTTTTCTATGAAGATATTTTGGACCCAAAATGGATATTTGTCATACATTATGATCCACTATTAAGGCATGTATTTTACGATGCATTAGTGGATATTGAGAAAAACAATGATGGCCAACAAATTGAGAGAGAGGGATTATAGAACATCAAAGAAATTAACATCCATGATGATGTTGAAGATGGTTATGTTCAAGCACAAGAAGACAACAATCTAGAGTTAGATAATGTTATGGAAGAAAACAATATGGATGGTATAGAAAATGATGATCCAAATACATCTGGTAACAATATAGATGGTCTATAGTCAAATTTCAATGATGATGAAGATGATGTAGGTCAATATGAGGATGATAATAATATTAAATACTTGAAAGAACATATGAACATTGACAATGATACATGTGATGACATTGTTGCAGAAAATAATGTTAATGACCAAGACTTCCAAATTTTTAGAATTATTTGTAATCCATGTTTTTAAAATGTTGATTCTTGTGGTACAAAATTTGAATTGCTTCAGTATTATTTGTGTTGATACAAATTACCTGTTTCAATACCCTTAAAGTGTTCAATCTTTGCTATGAATTGTTGAAAAAAAAATTAGGATTACTTGGATAAGAGTTAGCATGGTTAGTGGTCATTTATTGGCATTTCCTAAAACAATATAATTACATTTATTGTATATTTAAAACAATCTAAATCCATACCATTAGTCTAAATGTTATTGGAAATTGTTAAAAAATATAATTACATATATCGTATATGTAAAACAATGTAAATCCATACCATTAGACTATATTTTAAAACAAATTGAAATATTTCACGAAGCCTAAGCCTAATACCTTAACCTTTATACCATCTGACCCCTAACCCCCTAACCCCATGAAACATGGGAGATCTTGAAGATTATGTGGGGATGTCATACATCCTCGAGTCTTGAAACTCTCCCATACCATCAATCCATGTTCCTAGTATAACCATGTCAAATTTCAATGCACACATGCACAATTTAGAGAAATTTCAGCGTTGGCCTCATTCATTGCAAACCATGAAGGATTGATGGATGTCATTAATCCCTTCACCCAATATAATCCCTAACCAATTAACCATTAAACCACTTGCATCTTGGATCCTATAAAATTATTTTGGGATGTCTCAACTTAATAGAATCATAGTTTAATCATCTCAAAAAATGCCAAAAGAAAAATACAAATACATGGAAATTATCATCTTCATCAGGTTTCGCTGCAAATATGGGTATGTCAGGTTTGATCTTCGTTAGCATGGATGGAGAAATAGGGTCATGATGAATATGATGATGATGATGATGGAAATTACAACCATGATGATGGCTATGAGAAAGAGAATGATTTCCTTAAGTCTTAACCCCCCCCCCCCCCCCCCNCCATACCATCAAGGCATGCACCTAGTCTAAACATGTAAAATTTCAATGCACACAGTCACATTTTGAAGAAATTTCAACATTGTCCCCACTTACTACTCACTATACGTGGTTGATGGATGACATTCGTAATGGGAATGTTGGAAGTTCCAAGATATTTCAAGATAGTTTTGACAAATATTCTATAGAAGGTAATGATGAATGATGACAATGATATCGGCGTGCATGATGAATATTGATGAAAACATGGACGATATTGAATATTGTGTGGGGACATCAGATATACTTGAGTATTGAAACACTCCCATATCATCAAGGCATGTTTCTAGTCTAACCATGTAAAATTTTGATGCATACATGCACAAATTGATAAAATTTCAATGTCGGACCCATTCACTATTCACTATGTGGGGTCGATGTATGAAATTTGTGATGGGTGTATTGGAATTTCCATGAAATTTCAAGACGGTTCCAAAAAGTATTCTACAGATGGAAATAATGGATGATGACAATGAGACGTCCATTATGAATGTTGATGAAAACATGGACAATCTCAAATATTATGTGGGGACATCAGACATCCTTGAGTCTTGAAACCCTCCCATACCTTCAAGGCATGTTTCTAGTCTAACCATGTAAAATTTCGATGGATACAGGCACAAATTGAAGAAATTTAAACATTGGCCCCATTCACTGCTCATTGTGAGGGGTTGATGGAAGACATTTATGATGGGTGTATTTGAAGTTCCATGAAATTCCAGGAGAGTTTCAACAAAGATTCTACATATGGAAATGATGGATGATGAAAATGATATGTCCATGATGAACATTGATGCAAACGTACTGGACGATCTTAAATATTATGTGGGGACATCATAAATCCTTGAGTCTTGAAACCATCCCATACCATCAAGGCATGTGTCTAGTCTAACCACATCAAATATCAACGCATATAGGCATAATTTGAATAATTTTCAACATTGATGTAGTTGTTGATGTGGCACCACGGGTCCACATGGCACCTTGAGGAGATTCCATGTTACCCCTTGAGGCACCTTGGCCTACTATTGTCCCTTGACCAATTTTTGGTGAACCTTGGTCATGTTTGATCAATTTTGGGACTTTGACAGGCTAGACGAAGACAGAGTGCCTAGGAAAAGCAAAGATCATGGGATTTCTCCCCCTTTTGTGGGATTCTTTAGGTGTTATGGTTTATGTAACATGTATGGGATCTCAGCCCATGGGTTTTACCCATGTTTAGGCCCCTATTGTAATGTATAAATAAGTGGCTAGGCAATGTAAGAAAGGGACCTAATAGGTCGATGGATAAGTGCAAGAATAAGATAGAAGTAATCTTTGCGCATACTAAATGTTGAGAAATTGCCAAGCTAAGTGCAAGTGATTGTAAGAAGGCTCTATGTTGTGCCAAGCTCGAGGAAGGAGGATTTGACGAGGTGCACAGATATCTCATGTCCTATGCAGAGATGGATTTGTGGCTCTATGCATGTAAGAATATTGGAAGAAGATAATAAATAAGAAGAAGAGTTGGTGGACGTAGCCCCACGTTGGGGGTGAACCACTTATATCCTATGTTATGTCCTTTGTGCTATATTATTCTTGTATTTTCTTAGTTCTTTAACCTTTATGTATGTTATATGAATCTGATGTAGTAACTTAGTTCTTAATAATGTGAATGAATGCTAGATCTTCTTAATGCTATGTGTTGAATGGTTGGATGAGATTAGGTCTTGATGAATACTTTGTTGTTCTGTAATTAGGGTTTTAACTTGCGATGTGAATAAGAGTACAGACTAATGAATGTTAATTGCTAAGTGCGTTGTTAAGTATTGTGATCATAGATATGTGTCCTAGCTAGGTTGTAGACACTTGAGTCCTACAACCTGCTCCTGCCTCTACCTCAGGTGAGACTTCATTTGCTTCGCAGGTGTTGTTGAAAGGGTTAGTAGTTAGGGTTTTGTTGGTGCATTGTTGAAGCGTTGAACCCTGGGTCTGCCACTGTGCCAACAAATAGTTATGTTGTTGGGACCCGAAACTGTGATTGTTGGGAACTAAAGAAAAGAGAAATCTTTGTGTGTATATTTGTTGCTCTAGTGTGCAGTATTCTCCTTGAATTGTGAAGCCCTATGCTAAGAAGGGAATCAGATCTAAAGAAAAGAGGTAAGATCTTAAAATCTTTGTGCTCTCATAAAGGTAAGATAAGTAGAATTTTTTTTTTCGAAAGAAGGGATCTAGGTATACTTGATCTATTCTATCCTAGTCTGAAAACTAGGTCACAGCTAGAAGAAAGAAGATTTGATACAAATAGATCTGATAGAAATAATGAAAGATACATTATTCCTATGCATAGAAAGAATTATTGGACTAACAAGTGGATGCAGGATCCTAGAAATAATTTTTTGAAGGTTCATCACTATGATCCCAGTGTGCGGTACAAAAAAAAGTTGGGGATCATTTAAGAGAAAGAGAGGATTGACTTTTTGTTATAGTTGCAGAAGACTGGTACATCCTGCTAAGGAATGCCTTGGTAGAGGCCCTATTTTTCATTGTTGTAAAGATACCGGACATGAAGTTTTGGATTTCCCTAGAATGATTTCTAAAGTTGAAAAGATGAATAGAAGAAAAGAAAACCATGAGGAAGCTCAACAGACTAAGAATATGCTAGAACACCAGAATGAATCAGAGACTATATTATTGCAGATGAAAGAAACATTGAATGATCATAGAGACATCAGTTTACCAGAGATCTTAAAAGAGAAGGAGTGCATAGAAACACAAATATGATACTTCGACATAGACTGTGTTCTGGATGAGGAAACATAGGTGAACATCATGACAGAAAGTACTTGGGAAATTTTGGGAAAGCTTGTCATGGTTCGTTCATTGGGAGGAATAGGATTATTTAAAGGAAATATGATAACCCTATGTGGAAGACTTACTCATGTACCGATGGTTTCTCATGGAGCATCGACTAAAGAAGAAATTGAGATCGTTAAGTTTGTTGAGAACAATGCCCCCTTTTCACTTTTGCTAGGAAGGAACTAGATTGAGAAAGATCAAATCCGAAGGAAAGAAGAAGAGGAAGCTTTAGAAAAAAAGAAGGAAAGAATTAAAGGATTTCATGGCTAGGAGAATAGTGTGATTAATAGAAGAACAAGAGGAAAAGTTGAAGAAACTAAGGGCTAGAGACTTAGCTATCGAAACGTAGGAAGGCTTGAAAAAACTATCCATGCAGGAGAGAAGAGAACCTACCCTGAAGTAATAAGAGAAGAGGTATTCCACTTAAACCCTTTGAAAGACCCTCAACAGTGCAAATTTACCATGCTAAGAGAAGATAAGAATAAAAATGGAAAGAGGAACCCAGTGAATTGGATCATGGGAAAGAAGGCTAGAAATCTCAACAAGAAGAAAAAAAAGATAGAAAAATTACACAATGTTCCAGAGAAGACTTCGGAGAAAATAGGCTGACAGAACTTGAACCTCGTTGGAATAGCGAAACAATGCAAATTTGCACTTCACCAAGAAAAATAAATATGATCGTTGGAGACGTCCCGACCTTTAAAACAATGCTCCAGAATGGTTAGAAACACAGTTATTGCCAAAAAGTTTGCCATTGGACCGTTGAGAGTGTGCCATAATGGATGGAATCATATTTATTGAGGCATTCCTTCCCGTTGGAGAAGTTTGTGGAAGAAATACTAATAGAACTTATGGCTAAAAAGGTCATGTCTGCAAGAGCATGGGATTTGTCAAGAAGAGGATTGCAAGCATCCCCATCAACTGCATGTCGATATAGGCCCTCCTGAACTGTGATAGAGAAAAGAAGCAAGCATCACAACAACTTGGTGAACGCAAATCTCATCCCGTTGGTCTTACCTAACTATATGCCTCCTTTGGATGGTTATATTAGTCGTGACAACATCCTAAGAGACTTCGACTATACACTAATCACTGTGTACCTCCCGAAGGGGATACACGCAGTTGGGTCACAGTTGGGATAGATTCTGACGCTCAAGATCAGTGATTTCAATTCAGGAGACAACAAGAATTATGGAATGATCGCACCACATAAGTACTTGAAAAATATAATGGGGAAAAATACAAAGATATTTCCTTAGTCGTGGACCATGGACATCGTGAGATCAACAATCCTTAATGTGATGAATATACAACACTTTGGCAGACATCAAGAGGTTAACGTGTGCGTTAAACTCCTCCTCTCATGATTCCATGGAGGTTATCTATGGTAAGACATGCACGTGAATGTGGATCTGGCATTGATCCACATGATCACTAGATTAAGCATGCAGGGACCAGACCCTCGGAAATTCTACCTAGGGAAGGTTGCATATCTCACCCTAGCGCAATGAATAAAGGACACCTATGGCGATGTGGAGAAGGGAAGCGGGGATACAAGGTAGCCTCCATCCAAGATGGAGCAGTGCGCCTAGCTTGCTATTTGATCGTTGGTAAGCTCATCAGGAAGAATAGACCAATGCAAGTCATGGGGTTTGTCGTCCACCTTGCAGGAAAATGTGTTGAAGGAATGTAGATGAACTAGGCAAGCTACCTCGTCAACCAATTGGAGAAATATTGTTGCGAAGAATAGGACCAAGGATACTAGTTTCACTTCAACTGGTGTTGATTCTCATTGCCTTCATCACTTGGGAGATGCCGAAAGGAGCGATATTCCCTGAAATCAATCCTTCCAAACCACTGGCCACAAAGTTCACTACCCTATGGTATTCGAGTGACATGGAAAAACAATGGTAGTCGAATGCGGTGTTTCACACCTATTCTTTAAAGATGAAGAGGGTCCATTGAATCCTTCCCTCTCATGATGTCGAATACACTCCATAGGTTTAGTCCACTTACGAAGTTCCACGCAGACAGACACTACATTTACATCACTGCATGTGGGGAATAACATAAGGAAGATCTCCACTCCTATTACAAGATCATCGATGAATATATGGAGGAAATAAATAAGGAATGGCCTACAAAATTTACCAGTCGAAAAGACCGAACTCTCCGACCTTGACCTCATCAGAAGTCCTGTAGTCACTTGAGAAGAGTATGATGGACCCAACAGTAGTAGGAAGAAGAAGAAGTAATAAATGCAGGAAATGAACAACGCATCAAAGGAAATTACACCAGATTCACCTAGAGGAGGAGGAGATGATGAAGTAGATCAATAAGGGGACGAAGGGGAAAAAGACAAGAAGGAATGGGGTGAAGTGACACCACCTAAATATCACCTTATAGAGACCAAAACATCCAAGAAAAGAAAGGTTTCCTCAAAGAAACCTTCAACACGTAAGACATTATGAGCAAGTAAGCCCCAACAACAGACTGTGCTTATAGTAGATGGCATTGATCTCATCATCACTGCTATAGTAGAAACTTCAGAGGATATTCTGTAGTGAAACGAAGCAAATAAAGGGACAATGAATGATAGGATTGAGGTGGATATGAAAGGGGTACATCAAGCCCTCTACTTGAGTTGCGCAGTATCTACTACGCCATCATCATCAGAAGGTATAGAAGTTGGAGATGAGCCTGCCCAACTACGCAAATTAGCAGATGCGATAGAGGCTTGCCTTCATCGTGTCTAGGAAGAAAAAGACTAGGCCATAGATTTCTTGAAAAAATAAAAGGAGGAATCCCTAGAGAAACATTGGATTGTGCAGCAAGAGAAATATGACCTCCAAGTGAAGTTTGCAGAGGATAGAGCGTAGATCCGGAAAGAAAAAGAGCAGTTTCTCGTGGAGAAGATGGGAGTTAAGGAGGCATTCACTAGAGCACTCCTCTCTGTGTCAGGCCTGGCACAGATGGAATAAGAAACAACTGAGAGCCAGGTGGGGAATCTTGTTGAATCCATCCAGTAGCTCCAAGAAAGAGTTGCAGAACTGGAACTGCAAGTAGTATCAAGAAATCTGCAGGAAGTGAGAGACTGGAGGGAAGAAACTGCCAGGGGCGCAGTCGAAAGAATAAAGGCATTGGATTTAGAATGCAAGAAACTCAGTAATCAAAGTGCGTAAACCTATGAGTTCCTTGTAGAGGACGCAAAACTAAGAAGATTAGAAGCCCATATCCAAGAGGCAAAGAAACAAGCATCGACAGTGCAAGCACAACTGAAACTATTGTCAGCAGTAAAGAAGATGAAAAGGTCACAGGAGGTGTGCATAGTTTAGTAACAGGTCAATTCCATCCAGGGTAGAGTCATGGAAGTGACCCAGAAAATCTAGCTGGTGCAGGACGAAGCCTACACACTTTTTGAAGAGATCGAAGGATGAGGCGCATAGCTGGAATAAGTGGTCACCATGGTAGAATAACACTTGGCATGATTGAGCATTGAGAAGTTCATTTAGGAGTTCGTCGAGTAGGAGGATCTGGTGAAGCAACATGTCAAGGAATCTCAAGCCAAGATCGAGGCCTTTGAAGTAGAATTGCCTAGATCAGAGTGACTCGGGACGAGTCACAAGTGAGTGTTGGGGGCCTATTGAACCTTGACGAAGTATTGGTGAACCTTTTTCATGTTTGACCAATTTTGGGACTTCAATAGGCTAGTCAAAGATGGAGCACCCAGCTGAAGCGAAGATCACAGGATCTCGCCTCATTTTGCAGGATTGTTTGGGTGTTAAGGTTTATGTAAGGGGTATGGGATGTCAACCCATGGGTTTTACCCATGTTTAGTCCCATGTTTTAATTTATAAATAAGTGGCTAGGCAATGTAATAAAGGCACCTAAAAGGATGATGGCTAAGTGGTAGAGTAAGATATAAGTAAGATTTGTGAATACTGAGTGTAGAGAACTTGCAAATCTAAGTGCAAGTGATTGTAAGAAGGCTCTGTGCTGTGCCAAGATCGAGGAAGGAGGATCTGGCGAGGTGTGCACAGATCTCCTTTCCTATGTGGAGTAGGATTTGTGGCTCTATTCATGTAAGATTATTTGAATAATATAATAAAGAAGAAGAAGAGTTGGTGGGCATAGCCCCACGCTGGGGGCGAACCACATATATCTTGTGTTATGTTCTATGTGTTGTATTATTCTTGTATTTTCTTAGTGTTGTAACCTTTATGTATGTTATATTCTTATGATGTAGTATCTTAGTGCTTAATAATGTGAATGAATGATAGAACTTCTTTATGCTATGTGATGAATGGTTGGATGTGATTAGGTCTTGATGAATACTGCATTGCTCTGTAATTAGGGTTTTAACCTGTGATGTGAATAAGAGTAAAAACTAATGAATGTTAATTTCTAATTTCTTTGTTAAGTATTGTGATCATAGATATGTGTTCCATATAGGTTGTAAACAGTTGATTCCTACAATCCCCCCTGCCTCTACCTCAAGTGAGACTTCATCTTCTTCGCAGGTGTTTCCAAAAGGGCCGGTAGTTAGGGTTTTGTTGGTGCGATGTTGAAGCGTTGAACCTTGGGTCTTACCCTGTGTCAACACCTACCTATCCATCCTCCATCCTTATTCCTTTACCTCTCAGCTCTCTCTTATACATTTTTCCTTCCTTTATCTTTTCCTTTACAGTACCATTTAAAAAAAAAAAATATATTATTAATATGGGATCCCACCCATACCGACTTCCACATGGCACCAACAAACTTGCAATTCTATTGTGCAGTCCAACCTCCATTTTCATAACTACATTCAACATTCACTCATCGTTCTAAGTGATGCGAGAGTCCCATATCATTTCTTTTCCTTCGACGAACAACATGCATGCTTCTAGATTTGAAGATGGAGATTGAGGAATGACCAATGGTTGAGGTTGATTTTGAAGGTTGAAGAAAATGGGATTTAATGGTGCTCAACCCTTCAAAACCCTCATACCACCAAGGGTATATCTGGAACTCTCCTATCCATTTCATAGGATTGCAAAAATTTATGAAACTGCTTACCCAAACCTCGGATACCAACAATGGTATCGGTCTACCACTCTGCTTGTCACCCCACCATGATTGTGTACCACCTTTCCATTAGGAAATTATGTCTTTCCATCATGTCCTACCTGTATATTCTAACCTTGTACAATATCTACTACAAACGGATATTCAGAAAAGAACAGAAAAGATACAATGGCAAATACAAACATTACACAGAGATTTTTCACCTGGAAACCCAAACCGGGAAAAACTAGCATATATTATATTCATACATTGTGTTACATTGTTTACAATACAATATACATATAGGAGCCA
>ML787349.1:238768-272057 GCA_009831015.1 Picea engelmannii | reverse complement strand
GAGACCACTTCTTCAAACTTCAAAGAAGTTGTATTACTACCTATGGCCACAACCAGACTATCCCACGAGTCTGGTAAAGAACACAACAAACTGATACATTTATCTTTATCTGAAATTTTAATATCAACAGATACTAACTGACTACCACAGTATTGAAGGCATTCAAATGCTCTATCACCGAGTCTCCACCTCTCATCCTCAAGTTATATAGCTTCTTTCTCAGGAATTGTTTATTTACCAGGGACTTAGACTGATACAACTTCCCCAACTTTTTCGATAAATCTTTGGTTGTATCTTCCTCTGACACATTCAGTAATACTAAATCGGAGAGACACAGTCGAATTGTGCTCTTTGCCTTCCGATCCATCTTTTTCCAGTCATTTGCAGAAGTTCCTGTAGGTGTCGTACCTGGATCTACCGCGATCCACTGATCTTTGTCCACCAAAAGATCTTCCATCTTGAGCTTCAATAGCTCAAATATTTTCCCATTAAACTTCTCGATCTCCATCTTCGAATTGCTTGCCATTTCTTTTCACCTGAAAAACAATATCGCAGATCTCCCACTGTAACAAGGCTTATCACAGTCCTGAGCCAAACCCTTGATGACAAAGGTGTCCCCCTGAAGCCAATAAATCTCTGATACCAAATGTAAATTCTAACCTTGTACAATATCTACTGCAAACTGATATTTAGAAAAGAACAGAAAAGATACAATGGCAAATACAAACATTACACAAAGATTTTTCACCTGGAAACCCAAACCGGGAAAAACCAGCATATATTATATTCATACATTGTGTTACATTGTTTACAATACAATATACATATAGGATCTAGTGACATCCAAAACCCTAACCCAATGAACTGGATTAGTCCAAAACCCTAATTCCTTAACTGGAAATAGAAAACCATCAGCAAAAAACCATGTGCCGAAAAACCACCTAATATCATGTGGTCTCGGAAAAATGTCGTCCCGGTAATATGTCGTCCCGGAAATATGTCGTCCCAGAAATATGTCGTCTCGACAGAAATATGTCGTCCCGAAAAAAAAAAATCAGGGGCGCTGCCCTCGAACCCCCGCGCGGGGGGCTCCGCCCCTCTGCACCCCCCCTCTAACCCCCCTACGTGCCCGACGCAGGCGCTCAGACACTACTACTCGTGCAAAGAATATAACACATACCCAACACTACCAACATGAAAATACACTTCACCATATTCATTTCACCTAACTCATGGCCTCTGTGTCATCATGACATCATCATATGCAAAAAATACCATTTTTTTCAATATTAAAAAAAATGCATAATTTTAAGAAAATGTCATTCGATCACCAAGAACTCTCTGAATTGTCTGCTTCAAAAATAATAATATTTTATCCTACAATTTTTCCCATACATTATGAGTGTCGTAATTAGTTCTATAATTCCAGTCTATGATTTACCCATCGAACCAAGTACCTTGAAATTCATTACCATGTTTTTGAATGTTGCATGATAAATGGGAAAATTATGCATTTACATTATTTTTCTTTAATTAATAAAGAAGCATGCATGACAAAAAACATATCATGCAACATTCAAAAACATGGTAATTAATTATAGGAAAATTTCCAATGCATCTTATAACAACAATAAGCCTATTATAAACTTAACACAAAGACAATTAATACATGGTAGAATACAATATAGAGAAAAACACAGGGGACACTTATTTTTTAAATAACCATTTACCAACTGGATACAAATGTTGAAAGTTACACCCAACCTTAGGCTTTGTTTCACATCAACTCTCTACAACAAGCCACCCCTGATCCAAGGCTATGAATCCACAAGGAAGGTCCTATACTAACACTCAGTTTCCCAAACTAATCATCAAACAAGATCTCATAGTTTCGTCAACGCAAACCAATCCTATTTTACCATATCTCTTTCCCCCTCAGTTTTCACAACCCAAATAAATGAACCCATTTACAACCATGTTGTCCCTCAGGCTATCATATTTATTTTCCAGGTATCCAATGTTATTGTTAAGGAACTATCAATGTTATAAACTCCAAATATCATCAACTATGGGAAGTTCTTTGACAACTTCTATCATTCTCATGTACACTAGAATCACTTTCTTTCCAGAATAATCAATAGTTACCTACAACCAATAAGTAATGGATCTTTTCCTCCAAAATTTTTTTCTCCATACCCAAAACCTGAACAAGAGTGAGAAAGAAGGAATGATGAAAGAGTAATAATGAACAACCAAGCACCAAATAGAAAAAAAAATGGTTTATATAATTACATGCATTTAAGCAACATGTGGCCTCCCCAACAAGCTCATATAACCATTTTTCCCAACTAATTCCAAGACTGGTTAATAAAATATAATAAAATACTTAGCCCCTTTGGGCCCCTCTCTCATGGTATCAAAGCCCCCTATCTTTGTCCTTGTCCATATTACAACCAATGATGCATTATTATTATTATTATTCAAAGTATTACATTTATAGGCTTTCCAACCTTTAAACTTTATACGCACTCAGGCCTTTGATCAAGTATACAAAAATACATCATTAATCTAGGGACTCAAAACAAGAGTATTGCAATAGTCTATTTCCACTTGTTTCATCTATTTGTTGAGGTGTCAACCTTTTCAGTTTCCTGAGGTTAGGAGAGACAACATGGTGCTATCTATAGTTTTTAGTGGCCACCCTTCTAGTAGCCATATATTTATTTCCACATTCCTTCCCATATTTAAAGCTTTCTCTAGGCATTTAGGTTCAAAGATATGCACCTCATGTTGAGTGTTCTCCTTTAAATTCCTCATAAAGAGATCTAACAAATTATCCTTTGGAATGTTATTTAGCTTGAGACTAAGATTTGGAATTGTTGAATGTGATCAATAATTGGGCATTTTTGTCGAATATTTATCAATTGACTAAAAAATGTGTTTCTCTTAATATATTTAAAATGTGCTAACAATTCATCGATAAAAATTGACCAAGATATAATAGAATCCTTTTTTCTTTTACAAAGCCATCAATACCAAACAAATTCGATCATTTTATAAATAAAAGGATGTAATAGTTACCTTTTGTAATTTTAACACTTGGTGTGGATCAAAGAATTGTTCCATCTAGCATATCCATGTTATAGGATCTTTACCATCAAACTTACTCATATCAATGTTTGGAATGAATTACTTCCTTGGTAATTCATTGAAACACCAATTGTTTGGATCTTGGAGTGATGAATGATTTTTATATTTAGTAATTTTTCTCTCCAATTGTGATAAAATACTCCCAACTTGTGGTTGAGTTGTTAGATTTCAGAGTGCACCCAGTCTTGGTGCACACACACCTTAGGTCAGGTCTATGCTCTCAACAAAAATAAAAATAAGTACACCATTTGAATTGTAAACATAAACAGATTGAGATTCCTAACCATTTAGCATAGAGGAAACTAAAAACTAGAAATTATATAATACACAAGTACTCATGAATTTCAATCTCAAAAAACATGTTTTTAAACTCATAACAATTGTCTTATGTACCAGGGATAATGGCCTAATATCATAACAACAAAATTCCAAAATACACTTACAAACATTGTTGAAACCCTCCTTTATTTCTATGCCAATGATATTGTTCTGAGGCTGAGGGTTAGGTCATCCCTTGCCCCCTCAAACACTCCAATACCTCAACTCACCAATTCCTATATCTGTCCATGCACTCTACTATTGGGATACTATAAAGGTCACTTAGTGACTATCCAAACATTATTATTACAACTCGCCAGACTGCCCAAATCCTATTCCAAATATCTATTGTATCATCCCCTAATCATCCCTCAATATTGTGACTAAACTGTCATAACCCAGTTGGTGTTACAATGATGTTCCAACCCTCAAGTATCCCTCTAGTTTTGTTGTTACAATCCTTTTTATTGGATTCCAAATGCTCCTGGACTATGGTTTTCCTCACCCTTATAGGTCGGACCCTTAACACAGTTGTAGCCTCCTTTTCTCTATTGTCAGCTAACCTGTAGTTAACCTTCAAGACTCCAGAGAAACCTCAACACTTGGCAGTTGTACTAAACCACTGAGACAATCCTCCAACATACATGTAGGTGCCTTTCCTACAAGCTAAAGCTCCTATACAACAGAAACATCCTTAATTTCCACAAGCCTAGCCTCTATTAGCTTCCATCTTGCCTCTCTAAACTGGTTGAGTCCCCAAAGACCTTAGTCGTATCCTTCCTCTAGGTTGTGGCTAGATTCTCCCATTAGGTCGAGCCCTCTCTTAAGAATTTTTTGCCTCTAGATTGTTGACCGAGCATCCCTCTACAAAGAACCTACCCAAGATAATAAAATAACAATAGAATTTAAGCCTAACATCCCCTCTCCAAGTTGCAACTCTAAGGCTAAGGTCACCACACATGGATTGAAATTACCAAGCATCCACACAAGAATGAAATGTCACAATGGCCTTTTTTTCCATTTACACACTTATAATGTTGAATAAACTCCCATTCACAAACTCAACATTAAACGAGAATATTTTAATCCTCCTTGTGGGTGTGAAGCCCCAACACAAGCCCACAAATCCCATTACCAAACCCATGAAGACTCAACTTCATTCCAAGGGATATTTTCACCAAACAGAAAGTCTAATGTGGTGCCAATGATGATTCCCACATTCCTGAAACCTAGGGCATCTGTGGAAATGCCTCCCGATGATACAAAAGAATCAAAACTCCCTCTTAGTGAGGGAGTCATTCCATCCTCCATCGCCAAGAAGTATCTCTTTGTCCCACACTATATCCGCTACCATAACTTCTCTCCTATCCACCTGATTGGATGCTCCCACTGTCATTGAAGAAAATCATGTTGTATGGCATGGTCCCTTATTGGAATACATGCTTCTCATAGAATATTCCCTCTTCTTAGAATCCTTCATGGCCATATCAACCCATGACACCTCCCTAAAAATGTTGGAATATTCCTCTCCCATATGAGTGTGAAGGTTCACTATACCTTTGAGCCTCCTAACACCCTTTGAATCTATTGACTCCCTTTGAAGTTAGGCTCCCTCGAAGTCTGCACAACCTTCATATCTAATTTATCCCTATTCATTGTCACTCTTCCATTGTTGGTCATGGATCACATAGGATGGCCCTTTATCCTAGACATGTTCGCCTCTCTAACTCCAAGAATCATTGTTGTGTCTTATATATAATCTTTGAGAATAAATAACACTTGCCCATCCTAAAAGAAATATTCATAGTCATTCTCCTTAGTCGTTGAGGCTAAGAACACACTTCTATCACCCATAACACATTTTTCACCCTCAACACATATCGTGAATCCATCTAGAATATCATTGCCCCAAATCCATGTATTGCATGCATGGTCCCTATACCAAGCACCATGTACATACCTGAGTCAGACTCTTTTGAAGCTCTATAACAAATCTCGTGCTCCAGTCATGTGCCAATGGCTCCCATTGTATAATAACCATATAATCCTCCCAAGTAAATAATCCCACTTACCTAGGTCACCACCAACTAATGAACATTTTCCCAAGTCCATTATCTAGGTCATATAACTCTCTATGTCTATGTAGACATTGCAATTGAACCTATGTCCTCTCTTTGAAAAAGTCCCAAGATTTGGTTGTACACTTAGTATAGTCCACTCTAGACTTCCGCAACTCATCTCTACAAGTGTCCTCATCCTCTTGGGTAAAATACCTCATACATTGTTGCACCTTGATAATGTGCAAGTCTCTAACCTGATGAAGACTCTATCTCATCATCCTGCCATGCATATGAAGCTATATGGTTTATGAAAAAGAACCCAGTATGTACCCATTGCGACTCACAACACAAATTGTCTGGAAGTCCATCCACAAAGTTGGAAACATGTCACACAACATACTACGATGAACTGAGCTCTTCGCGAATCTACCATAACTCCCAACCTACCACACCACCAAGCTTCAATAGTCCATAATGCCTTGTCTAAAAAATCTACTCCATGTTTCAAATGAGAGACCACCAAACATGTTTCCACTTTCATCAGTAATTATATATCCCTCCACAAATTTAACTCCTCATCACTGCTACAAATCCCTCTTAGAGTTGTCACCTATGTAGATAACTCAGATCCAACTACCATCATAGAACCTCAAGATTTGATTCCATGTTAGATTTTGAAGGTCCACCCAAACTTGATGCACACACACGTCATGTATGTTCTATGTTCTCAATAGATTACACAAAATTACACAACTTTAACTATAAACATAAACACATTGAGATGTCTAATGACATAGCACAGCGGAAAATAAAACTAGCAATTGGATCATACACAAGTAATCATGAATTTCAATCCCAAAACACATGTTCTTAAACTCAGTACAATGAGATCCTATACTAGGGATAATGGACCAATATATTTACAAGAAAATGCCAAAATAAACTTACAAATATTGTTGAAATCCTCCTTGGTTTTCATGCCAATGTTGTTGTTATGAGGATGAGAATTAGGGCATCACTTGCCCTCTCAAAACGTCTAGGGCCTCATCTCACGAATACCTATATTTGTCCCTATAATATTATATTCAGATGTTGTAACAACCTCTCAAGGATTTTCCTAACATTGTTGTTACAACCCACCAAACAACCTAGAAACTACTCCAAATATCTACTATATCAACTCCTAATCAACACTCAAGACTGTCACGAAATTGTCAGAACCTAGCTATTGTTCAAACCTTTTTCTAGCCCTAAAGAATTCCTCTAGTTTTGGTGTTACACTCCTTTATATTGGAATCCAAATTCTCTTGGACTGTGGCCATCCTCACCCTTGTAGGTCATACCCTTATCTTCGTTGTAGAGTCCTTTTCTCTACTGCCATTTAACCTGTAGTTGACCTTCGAGCCTCTAGAGAAACCTCAACACATGGATGTTTTCCTAAACCATTGAGCCAAGCCTCCAATAGACTTGTAGCTTCCTTTTAGACGATCCAAATATTTATACACCAGTTGAAGCTCTAATCTCCATAGGTTGATCCTCTCTAGGCCTGCATCTGGCCTCTATGAGTTGGTCGAGTCACCAAAGACCCTAGCTGGAACCTTCCTCTATGTTGTGGCTAGATTATCCCATTAGGTTGAGTGCTCCATTAATAAGTTGTTGCCTCTATATTATTGGATTATCCTCCCTATGCAATGAACCTAACCAAGATAGTAAAATAACACCAAAATTGATGGATCCTCTATAAGAGAATGGTTTCGATGGACTTCATGGAATTTTTCATTTCATTCATGTATTTTTGTAATTCTTCCTTATTTTTGTCCATCTTATTTTCCATTTGTTCCATCTATTGAATTTTTCTTTGTGTTCTTACCACCTCATTACTTTTATTTACCTAACACTCAAATCATTAAGTCAGTCCTCTAATTTGGATATCTTTTTATGTATCTCTTCATTTTCTTCATGAGTTATGGATGAGATTTTTAGAGGTTTAATCTGTGCTGAATTTTGTTTTGGAGACATGTGCGATAACAATAATAATACTCGTCTATTTTCTCTGTATCAAAAATATTGAATCACCAAAGATATATCTCCCAATAAAAAGTTATTCCAATTGTAAGTTATGTACATTTCAAACCCTAATTCTAGAGGTTATCTATATGGTTGACCTTTGTCTTAAAATATATCTGAAATGTGAATCCTATGAGTATTAAATTTCCATTCTAGTACCTTGATATGACTTCTTAAAATCCTAAAAGTTTCACATTTTGAACCTTCACTGATAAAAATTTATAGAAAATTATTGAAATGACTTGTTTAGGACTAATTTCAGGATTAGTAAAAAAGCCTAACTTCGATAAGATATATATCATAAATTGTAGTGATTCAAAATATAAAAAAAATTCCACACGTAATTTTCCATGTCTCTTTAAGATTTTGAAAATTTTAGAGTTTGAAACTTCACTGAAAATGTTTATAGCAAAAATAAAAAGACGGCTCATTTGAGACTAATATAAAGACAAGTCACAAACCCTAGTTTCCATAGAATATATCTCTGAAACTATAACGATCCATAAAATAAAATTTGGAATCGACATAATTCACTATGTCTCCTTAGTCTCCTCAAAATTTTGTTATTTTAATCTTTCTAGAAAACAAGTTATAAAGAAAATGCCAAGATGTCTTGGTTGATGTAGAGAAATCCTAGGATCATATTCTCTAGTACCAAATGTTATGAATCAACACCTTGATAACAATAAAAAGTCAATTAATAACAATCCACTTCAAGGGGGAAACTTTTATTTACAATATATTCAATGCACAAAATGATATAAGATGATCCTAAGAGTAAGACTCCTTGTTGTGTGTGTGTGTACACACACACACACACAGATACACACATAAATGCATACATACATACATACATACATACATAGATATAGGAGACAAATAGTACAATTATAATGAGAGGGTATAGTGAATGGTTCTAGTTGGCCTACTAATATAACACTAAAAATGTAATAATTCAATATCCAGGTATTAATAAGGGTTTTTATACTTAACATGGGACTTTGTCTATAGCTTAACAAAAAATCTACTACATTTTTTAAAAATGCTAATAATCTATAAGTGATGCTTTTCCTACTTTAACATTACTTATGTCACTACTATGATGGATATCATAATCGTCTTTTGATATTATATTATGAAGGATTTTTATTTTTATCACATAATCTCATCATGAGATTTTTTTATTTTTTTTTGGAATTGTGTAATATACCAGATATAAAAAGTATGTAGAATAGAAATAAAATGCTAGAAATGGCAGAATAACAACAATATAACCAAAATATTCACCACAATTCACTGAAATGATATAAGAATAATAACAGAAATAACACTTTGAATCCGAAAGCAATGTTCACGGGCCTCTTCGAGGGGGCAACCTCCAGTTGATCAGAGCTATATTACAATAACATCCAAGCTAGGGTTCTCATACCCTTGACTTCTATTTATACTAAATATGTCTATCAAAAGAAGCATCTAGAGGAAGATCCTTCTAGAAGTGGAAGCTTCTATTAGGTCTTATTACATCTGACTTATTCTATTTTATTGCAAGGCCTTATTAATATTGACCTTTATTACATCTGAATATATTGTTCTACCTATTTGTGGGTTAGGACCCTAACATTTCCTCCCCCTTAAAAACAACCTTGTTCTCAAGGCTAGAGATGTGTTAATTGCTGCAAAATGGTAACTGGTTCCCAAGTGGCATCTGTTGGAGTTGTATCTTTCCACTGGATTAACACTTCCTTGATGGTTCTCTAACGCAGGCGATGCTCACGTTGGTGTAAAATTGTTTGTGGTTGTATCCAAATAGATCCTTCTTCGGCTAACTCAGGAAGGTTGGCTTGAATTTGGCACTTAGTTCTGATCACCTTCTTTAAGAAGGAAACATGAAAAACAGGATGTAGCCTCGAATGACTGGGAAAATCTAACTGATAAGCCACCTATCCCATAGGCTTGAGAACTATATAAGGACCATAAAATTTGGGTGCTAGCTTCTGACAATGCTCAGCCTTGAGGGAATTCTGCTTGTAAGGTTTCAGGTGAAGAAACACCTGATCCCCTTCTTCAAATTGACGTTTAGAGTGACCTTGATCTGCCTGTTGCTTTATGTGATTCTGTGCCATGACCAAATTCTCTTTGAGGGTACAGAGAATAGCCTCTCGAACTGTAAGTGTTTGGTCATCCACGTGGACCTTCGAGACACTAAGTAAGTATGAGAGAACTGAAGGTGGCTTCTATCCATATACTGCTTCAAAAGGAGTCATGCGTGTAGTTGTATGGTATGAAGTGTTGTACCACAATTCATCTAGGGCTAACCATTGAGCCCAATGATTTTTATTTTCCGAGGAAAAACACCTCAAATATGTTTCCAAACACTTGTTGACAAATTTTGTTTGACCATCAGTCTGGGGATGATAAGTTGTACTAAGATGCAATTGGGTGCCATGTAGCTTGAACAATTCTTGCCAAAAATTGCTTGTGAAAGTTGGGTCATGATTAGAAACAATAGAGTGTGGCATGCCATGAAGCTTGAAGACCTGATCCATGAAAATTTGAGCCACCGTGGATGCTGTAAACAGGTGTTGAAGAGAGCATAAATGAGCATACTTGGAAAGGTGGTCAACAACCACCATGATGACTGATTTATTTCCTGATTTGGGTAAGCCTGTAACAAAATCCATAGAGATGTCCTTCCAAATAGCAGATGGAATCGGGAGCGGTTATAGTGTGCTCAGATATTTGACTATTTCTCCCTTGTTGCATTGACACACATCACATTCGGTGACAAAAGTATGAATGTCCTGTTTCATACCATCCCAGAAAAAAGAATGTTTGACCCTGTCATAGGTTTTGGTGAACCCTAAGTGCCCCGATGTCGGTGTAGCATGAAGCTCAGAAAGTACCATGGATTTAAGATTTGATTGTTTACTTAAATACAATCGGCCTTTGTATCGAAGATCATCATGGAGACAAGAGTACCCTGGGGGAGCTGGAGCACTGGACTACGATTGTTGGATCAGTTGCAAAATTTTGGGATCTTGTAGCCATTCCTGGAAAACACCCTGGAGCCAATCTGGTACAATGAAGGAAAGAGAAAAAAGGGATCCTTCATCTTCATATTTGTGGGAAAGTGCATCTGCAACCAAATTTTCTTTGCCTTTCTTGTAAATGATCTCATAATCATAGCCAAATAGCTTAGTTAACCATTTTTGTTGCTCTGGGGAGGAAATGCATTGTTCCAAAAAATACTTGAGACTTTGATGGTCTTCCTTAATTTGGAAGCGTTGACCCAATAGATAAAGGTGCCACAAATCAACGACATGTAGAATAGCCAACATTTCCTTTTCATAGATAGATTTGCCCAGATTTCTTTCAGATAGTTTCCTGCTAGTAAAGGCCAAAGGCCGACCCTCTTGCATAAGGACAACACAAATTCCTTTCCCTGAAGCATCACATTCCAAGACAAAGGTCTTTGTGAAATCAGGAAGGGCCTAGACTGGAGTGGTGCACATGGCCATCTTCAAGGTTTGAAAATCTTGAGAAGAAGCTGGAGTCCAAGTGAAAGAGTTATTTTTTAGGAGAGTAGTGAGAGGTATTGCAATCTTTCCGTAATTCTTAACAAACTTGCGATAATAACCTGTTAAGCCCTGAAATCCACACAAGATTTTGAGAGTCTTTGGGTGAGGCTAGTCTTGCATAGCTTCAATCTTTTTAGGATCCACCCTGATGCTGTCTTTGCCAACCAGATGACCCAAGCACTCTATTTCTGAGGCGCCAAAAGCACATTTAGACTGTTTTAGGAAAATTTGGTGCTGAGAGAGTAGATGGAGAACTTGATCCACCTGAGAAATATTTTATGTCCAGATCTTGCTATATGTGAGAATATCATCAGAGAAAACTAAGACAAAATGACAGAGAAAAGGATGGAATACATGATTCATGAGGCTTTGGAAGGTGGAGGGGGTATTACACAAGCCAAAGGGCATGAACAAAAACTCATAATGGCCCTCATGAGTTCTAAAGGCAGTCTTGGGAATGCCTGCCTCTTTCATATGTATCTGGTGGTAGACCAAATGAAGATCAAGTTTAGTAAAGAATTGGGCACCACTCAGTTCATCCAGGAGGTCATCAATGACATGAATGGTAAATTTGTCTTTAATGGTAATTTTGTTGAGGTCATGGAAGTTGGGACACATTCTCCAAGAACCTTCTTTCTTCAGGACCATGACCACAGTAGAAGAGTAGGGGCTCGTACTAGGGGCGATAACACCTTCATTAAGGAGTTCCTGAACCATTTTCTCAATTTCATTTTTTTCGGAAAAGGGGTGACGATACAGATGGATATTGGGAGGAAGGTTTTCAGGTACAAGGGGAATGGAATGATCATGAACACCACATGAAGGAGGGAGTCCCTAGGGAGTGGAAACGACCACTTGATGTTTAGAAAGGATGGATTGGAGGTCTTATGGCACAGAGGGTGTTTATGTTGCTTGTATGGCATGGAGTTGAGAAATAACACTAGAATGACCATTTTTTAGCAGCGTTTCCGTTCGATGGGAACTAATGATCTCAGGTAAATCGATGATGATGCCTTGGAAATTATATTTGTGTTACTCCTGGTCAAATTCCATGGTTAATTCCTTAAAATCCATGATAATGGGACCCAAAGTCCTTAGCCAGTCTACACCCAACACAATGTCACAACCGCCCATGTTGATAGAAAACATATGATATTTTAGGTGGTAGTCACCAATTTGGAGATGCACATTTTCACAACACCCTCCACATTTCATGGAGCCACCATTGGCAATTATTATTTGGAAATTATTGATGACATGGATGTATCAATGACTTTCTTGGGAAATGCGGTGATGAATAAAATTATGGGTGCTTCCACTATCAACCAGAATGATGACCTTCTGATTCTTGATGTAACCAATTAGCTTGAGGGTTTGGGGAGTGGAGAAGCCAGTGAGGGCATTGAGGAAAATGATCGGCTCTACTTCGGGAGGGTCTGAGGGAGGGGCTATGTCGAGGGTTTCAGGTGACTCAGACACAAGGGGAGTTTCAATATCCTCTTTCGAAATATCCTCGGTGAATGCCATAAAAATATTTTTTTCCTTACACTTGTGGTGCAGGAAATATTTGTCATCACAATTATAACAAAGGCCTTTGAGTTGGCGTTTAGCCATTTCAGCATTGGTCAATTTTTGTATCTTTAGTGGAGTAGAGGGAGTAGTGAGATTTATTGGTTTAGGGCAAGTGATAAAGGAGGGTTTCCAGTTTTGAGAAGATATAACCTGTTGTTCTTCTTTAGCTCTTTTAGTAGCCTCCACCCAACTCTGAGGCCGAGCTATGAGGACATGGGCCCGAATATCATCCTTGAGGCCACTGATAAAACATTCTTAGAAAAAGGCATCAGACATGCCCTTTGTCCGAAAAGTCGGGTGCTCAAAGGCAGCTATAAAGTATTCCATTGTTCCTGATTGTTTCAACTTTGTCAACTGGCCCAAATGGTTGGTGCCAGTGTCAAAGCATTCATAAATCTCTGCCACAAAGTGTGTCCAAGCAATATACGCTTGACGAGAAGTTTTTCTCCATTGCCACCATTGCCAACGTTCTTGATCTGGATGGAGAACACCATACCAGAGTTTGGCCAAGTCATTTGTAATGTCGTATAAAGAGAAATAATGTTCCATTTGGGTTACCCAACTAGTGGGGTATGAGCCATCAAACTTGGTCACATATACCCGCAGAAGGTGTAGGTCACATTGAAAGTGATGGTTCTGAAAGTTATGGGAATGAGAGGAATGATCACCTTTAGTATGTGGAGGTGAGGAAGAGGAAGGGTTATCTATAGGAATATGCAATTTAGTGTAGAGTGTCTAAAAGACAGACTCAATATGGATGGTGAGGTCTTGTTTGATTTCCTCCATTGAGGACTGCATGGTTATATTGATGGCGACAACATTGGCACTGTGTTGTTTCACTTCTTGTTGGGTCTTGATGAGACCATATTGCAAGGTGTTGAAGCGAGTTTCCAAGTCTTGGCTACGAGTATGGGCCATGAGGATGGGGGAACTGAAAAGGGGCGGGCGGGATAAAAAAATTTGCTGAAAAATGATATGGATGAATGTGATAACGGCGAAGAGATGAATCCAATGGAATAAGTCTCAAATAATGGTGAAAAAAATTCCAATTTTTTTTATTTTTTTTTATTTTTTACACCTGCAGAGTTATACTCTGGTCAAAAGAATATTGTAGAGAGGAAATGCCCAAATGATTAACCAGAAATAAATGTGTATTTACTTGGCAACCTGAACACAATTGCGTGACAATAGATCTTGTCTATTTTAATTTGTTTATGTTTCTTTCCCTAAGGGTTAGGTATTCAAGGGTTCTACAAACAAGGGTTTTCCCTGTGCTATAGCTTTCTGATATACGTGCAGGTACCAAAAGTAGTACTCAGCCCAATATATTAGGGAACTAAATAAGGCGGATAGATTGTACCCTTATCCATGCTACCCGACTACCCAGGTACTAGAGAGTATCTTCCTGAGTGTTGTTCTCAGTGACACTATAGCAGTCAGGAGGCCAATCGGTTTATCTCAAGAGAGCTTCAGGTAATCTAGGTCGATCCGTACACAGGTGTTATCTGATGCGCTACCACTCGAAGGGGTACCAACAGGGGTTACAAGGGTGGCCAACATATGTGCACTTAAGTACCACTTCTATTTCCTGCGTGTATGAATGCCTCAACTGCGGGTTTATGCACGTAACAAGAGATCTTTGTGGCTTAAAGATGCCAAAATACATCTCTATCGTGAAAACAATTTAACCCACACTTTCTCCCGAGGAAAGTGCTCTGATACCACTTGTAATATACCATATATAAAAAGTATGCAGAATAGAAATAAAATGCTAGAAATGGCAGAATAACAACAATATACCCAGAACATTCACCACAATAGCACTAAAATGATATAAGAATAACAACAGAAATAACACTTTGAATCTGAAAGAAATTTTCATGGGCCTCTTTGAGGGGGCAACCTCCAGTTGAGAAGAGCTCTATTACAATAATATCCAAACTAGAGTTCTCATACCCTCGACTCCTATTTATACTAAATATGTCTATCAAAAGAAGCATCTAGAGGAAGATCCTTCTAGAAGCGAAAGCTTCTATTAGGTTTTCTTACATCCGACTTATTCTATTTTATTGCAAAGCCTTATTAATATTGACCTTTATTGCATCCGAATATATTGTTATACCTATGTGCAGGTTAGGACCCTAACAAATTGCTTAGATGAACATGACTTGTGATTATTTTTTGCTGAAATCTTATTTTTTGCATACTTTCGGAGTTGCATTAAAATAAGCATTCTAATAAATAGTGAACCGCCTCCCATAGGAATTTTGGAGGGAGTTTTTGGAGCTCTATATCTACAACTAGTCACTATGGGGGATTTGTCTCTCATTGTCTCTCACAATAAGAGTAATTTATTATATCATTTAGTTTTCTTACAATATTTTTAAAAAAATCGAGAATGCGTTTTGAGTTAACCTTAATGGTGTACAAAACTTTTCTCCTGAAGTAATTTTATTTAATTCAAAATTTTCATGTTTTATAGGGCCTCAGACTTAGCCTCATTCTTTGACATCAAATATTATCCAAGGCACCCATGGAAACCTTCCTGGTTCACTAGGGAATTTCACTAAATCTATCTAGTCATATTTACATTTAATCCAAATTAATTATTTATAACTTATGTATTTGATGGATTGTGTTCCATGATGTCTAATTTTATTCTTCATTTTTAAATTTAAAGAAACCAAAACCATGCAAATTATGCTCATTAGTAGGATGAGATTTTTTTTATTGACATGGATGTTGTTCAATTTTTTTTTATCAAAACATGTAGTCTAAGTTTCAAAATTTGTCTATTGAGGAATTTCATGCTATCACTTGGTAGTCCATAGTCCATGGTCATGGTGTATAACCAAATCCTCATGTAATTACCATATATGACCAACTTTTGCCAACTAGTAATATATGGGTTGAGATATGTGCTGCTGGGAGAGATCTGGCAATCGAGACACATAAATGTATTGCAACATTAAATAAAAACACACGTGGTCTATGTGAGAAATTTAATGTTTGATACACCTCCACCAATACCTTTTAGAAAACCAAATCTACTATATTCTAGGTTTAAATCCGTTTTGACTTATGTATATGATATATTTATTGGTGTGTTTTGGACCTTGCACAATCATTATGATGTCCCCATATATTTTGCACAACAACTCTATTGTGAGTTGTTTCTACATATGAAACCTAAGTTTACCATTCTCCCCTATAATTTTTATTTTCTCAATATAGATCACACTAATGATCATCCTAATGCTTCAATAGGTGATCATTATGTTTCCCCCCTCAAAGACTCGTTCCCATACCTAGTAGAAAAATTGCAACTATAAATTATTAAGCTAGCCTTTCTCAAGTTTCCTCAGTGTGGCTAGGTGTAACCTAGGTGATATAATAGACGTTGGTTTTGATAGGGTGAATTTGGGGATCACTATGACTCATAGGTCTCCACTCATGCCAACGAAACTAGCTATCACTTTTTGTCTATCCAATGAGATTCCAACCATGTCATATGTTGATCTAGCTACCTATTTGTTGCAATGTTAAGATGCATATTTTTCACTTTATTGGTAATCATCTTAGATGGGCATGGGAAAGGTAATATTAGAAATATTGAGGAATGTTTACATTTATTATAGTATATCAAATAATTTTTAACACGGTTCAATGATTGATTATAGTTGGGTTTTTTTTAACTATTATTTGTACTTATTGCACTAAATTATTTTTTGTGTGTGTATTAAAATTTGTCAATAACGTTGTGTGTTCAGAGTGTGCGCAAAATGGTAAGGGTTTTTGTACCACATCGTGTGTTCCATGAGGTTGTGTTGATATTCATGTTTTCAAACGAGTATAATTGTTTTATAAACATTGATATTATTTAAATATTATAAGTTTTTTAGTGTTATTATTTAACTCATCATAATCAAGTTAACTTAGTTGGAATTTTTATTATTTGTTAATAATGGTGATTGAGACATACCTATGAATTTGATCATTTGTTCACAATAGAAATTATTGATCAATTTTCAAGAAACCAAAGATATTATTGTGAGATTGTGTGACTTCAAAAGAGAACTTTGATGTCATGTAGTACATTATCATCAAATCTTAGGAATTCATTGGAAATGTGATATCATACCTCACTCCCAATGAAGGATCTAATTTTGAGGCCAAGGAATGATTTGAAGCATCTGTTTCCAATGGACAATCATTGTCTTCATTCCTCCATAGATTTCTCCTCCTGGCATAATAGGATCAGTGTAATAACCTTACCTAAATAGGTGTGAGGTGCCTATGCGGCACTATCATGGGTGGATAGTTTGGTTGACCATGATTCCTTAACATAGATGAAAGGAATATATTTTGAGGCTGTCTTGGCAAGGAAAATTCAGACAACCATCTTGGTTGATTGGAAATATAGTGTGCATACATTGTGGAGACTTGGGCACCCTTATGAACATACAAGGCACTCCACAAAAAGACTACAAAAACATGAGCACCCTTGGAGATAGATAGGGTGTCTTAAAGATGAATCAATTTGGATGCACCAAGAAGTGGGATAGACTTGGCTAGATACTTGAGTTAGAGTGTCAAGACTTATATATATTGGTTGAGTGGGAATTCCACATTTGGGAGTAGATATTGGTGGTAGAAGTGCCTTTGGGAATAGTTTTCCACGGATCATGGTCACAAAATGTAATTGTTGGGTGTAATCCCTTGGAAAGACATTCCTCTTGGAATACTGAGACGGGAGGTGAATCAATATCAGCATAGTTAGTACTTTTAATCACAATATAAAGCCTCCAATAATGTTGAATGTTTTATCATTAGCATTCAATATGTCATCAAGACCATAATTCAATGCATAAACATCACATAAACACAATACACTAGAATTTTATGTGGAAACCCAATGTGAGAAAAAAAATTTGAATGATTTTCTTATTTATCGAAGACTACATTCATTGGAAGCACCAAATTTCTATTTCTCCAACTACAATTGGAAGGAGGCTCCAACCCCCTATTTATAGGCTTCAACCTGAAGGAAGCTGCAAGTCCCTAATTTACAGGCTTCAACTTGAAGGAAGATCCAACTCCCTAATTTATCAGCTCCAATAGGAAGGAGGCTAAAACCCCCTTTCCTTTCCCCATACAACCGCCTTGAAATGTAAATGTAGACCAATATATCACTACCTCTATCACTATAATTGATAACCTGTTTTTGTTGTTGTTTATGATATTTCAATTTTTTCTGTTGATTTCAATATCTCATTAAGACTGCAACCACATATGCCTCATACTAGGATCCACAAAAGAGTTATATAAATCAAATACTTATGAATCACTAAGACATATTTGTTCCTGAATTCTTCATAATACCCACCGTAACATACATAGGAATAAATAACTTCAACCTGTACATGACCTGAGTTTTATATCTCTGATATTCAACAATTTTCCTTCATAGGTACACGACCCACACATTTCCTTCTCCTGAATGTCCACACTCTTCTTCACTGCAGCTCATGGATGTTCATGTTTTTTCTCCTAAAACTTGCATATTTACACAAGGAACCAGGATCTATAAATGTTTCTCCATACACTTGGCTCTTGCAAACGTCTACCCTCACTGGACTTTGTTGACTTCAACATATTAGTTTCATATCTACTAATTAGTATTCACATAAGTGAAATTCAATTGACGTTTCTCTATGTTTTAATGAGGATCTCATGACGACATGCAACTGACATGCAACTTGTTAACTTCTGTTTACAGTTACTTTAACATGAAACCGACATGGAACTTGTTAACTTTTGTTTACATGTACTTTACTTTGACATGCAACTTGTTAACTTCATGTTCAAGGATTGACATCAATGACAACCAATTTTCAAAAAATCAATGAAAACCAATATTTCAACAACGACGTAGGTTCATGTTGAGGGGGTTGGATTACTAATGCTCAACAATAGGGATTAAACCAAAGAATGAGACCCCATTAGAATCCTCCCTATTTGGTATGGAATAATTCTCTAGGTTAATGATATGACAACCCTTCAATGTGATTTAAAAGTTGTTTGCTTTTGTTCCTTCTATTATTTTTATTATTTTGTAAGGTTATAGTTATATACTACAAAAAAAAAGTAAAATAAGGAGTTTGGAGAAATATGTGTTGAGGATAACCTGTGGAAATAGTCAATGAAAAGTATCTAAGGATTTAGATTCCTGAAGAAGTAATTCCATGAAAAACACATTACTTATCAAATATTATCTAGGAAACGATCAACTATTTAACAATAGAAAGGAATAAAATTATAATATTTGGACAACCAAAAGTAACTCCACAATATCCCAAATAAAAAAAAATAAGATTAACTAATAAATCAAATAATCATTTACCGAAAGTATCTAGCAATTCATTCAACCAAATAAAATAACTCAATAGTATTACTATTCTTACTAGATGCATGTAACATTTAATCAATTGTAGAATAATCCATGATGATAAATAAACCTAGAAAAACTAAGCAAATAAAAATTTCTTGACTCCAAAGAGTTTCTAAATTCATCCTTGAAACGGTTCTCTACTTATATTACTCTTGAAATAATTTTGGATGTCAAACACCCTTTACATAGAGGATGATATCTTTATTTATGAGATAAAAACTAATCTATTTATGAAATAACTAGAAATGAATTTTGAGAAAGAGATGCAATATACATCTTCAGTGAATAAATCCTTGATAAAACAACCATGGAAAAGGCCATGCATCAACATCATCTTCAGTTAACTACAAACATGAATTCATGCATGTTGAACCTAATAAATATTTCATAATCATTCTCCCTATTTTTCTTTCTTAAGAAATATCATGATCTCGTACTTTAATTTGATTATATATTTTAGGAAAATCAAAATCCAGTTGAGTTGTTGTTCAGTCTTTAGTAATTATCCACCACTAAAATTGGAATAGCCATGCACCCAAATAGTTATTCCTCCAACTTTCCTCTCGTCTTTTGTTTCTTAGATGAAGAAAATCTACCATTTTGCAACATGCCTTATTGAAATCCTTGTCAACATGTTATATGATTTATGTTGAATGCACCTGGATTGTAATTGATGTATATTAGGACTATAAATTCTTCTCTTAACAAATTTATTAGATAAAACTATCTATTGATCTTAAAACAAAACATTCAAGTCACTTCCACAAGAAAGAAAAATTTTAGGGATGTTATATTTATCTCAAAGTATATATAGTGAGGAAAAAAATGTAGTTAATATCCATTATAAAGAAGGAAAATCATTTCATTTTTTCATGGAAAACTATATCAACATTGCAAAGAATTTCTTATGGGTAAATGTAATCATGTGAAATTATCTAGTTTACACGCGCGTTTGTACACACACAGAGAGACACACAATACATGTGTTGGGAAAATATTCATGTGCACTCAATACCACCGCATATGCAAGCATTGTCAAATTATATGATAAAAGAGACCTCAAATACTATGAAAGAAAATAGTTACCAACTTCTTCGATCCACGGGTCCTCATTGAACCTAATTTGATCCCCCCTCCCAAATTTCCATGCCACCCAACGACCGAGTATTGGAAAAAATTTGACCAATCCCTTTTAAATATTTGATGCCCCTTTGAAAGACTTGGGATTTGATCTAATCCATTGATCCACAATGTCTAAATTGAAATACTTAGAATTCATAATTTTTCCCCACAAACCTTCATTAAACAAAATCCACCAAAGACTTTAATTTTCCAATGAATAACCAAATAAATAAATGTTCTTCGGACCCCATACTTCATCCCTTTTTAGTTTATCTAGGTTACTCCATTTTTTCAATGGTATACTCTCATTTCAATTTTCTCTAGACCATAAAAACTAAAACATTTTCTCCTAATTATTTTGAAGATACTCTTTGGCACATGTGCAAGAGAGAGCCAGTAAACATGAATTCTCTCAAGATCAGATTTAAGTAAAACAATCCTTCCTCCAATAGATAACCATTTGTGACACCAACAAATAATCCTCGCTTTTACCTTTTTTCATAATCATATCCAATCAACAACTCAATAATAATTAGGTTTAATAAAGTAACCTAAATATTTTATGCCACTATCCGCAAACTTGATCTTGAAGGGGAACATAAGATGGATATGTTCTTCCACTTTCATCAACAATTCATTGTAGAGGATGATATATTTATAAATACTAATATCCATCCTAGTGGCTAAATAGAAAACATGTAAGATATGATTAAAATTTCTCCACTCCCTTATTATACCTTCCCCAAATAGGAGAACATCATCTATGAACATGAGGTTCATCAATCATGTTTGAGAATATACCATAACACCCTTGATAAAAACTTCAAGTCTAGCAGAATGAACAATTCTGCTTAGAATTTCCACAACCAACAACAAAAGAAGTGGAGACAACAAGCACCCTTGTATCATACCCTGAGAGGATTTGGAAAACATTGAGGGAGAACCATAGATAGGAACTACAAAATTTTCCAACAAAATGCATCCCATTATCCAATTGACAACCTCCAAACTCATGCCAACCTATAAAAAAACTAATCTAAGAAATATCCAATTGACCTTATATGGGAGTCCACTTATGAATTCAAAGAATTTATATTGGAACTCGTTTGTATTCCAAGAACCATTCTAGCTATAAATAGAGGCCATGGGAAACATTCAAAAGGAGGAAGACATTAGTAAATTTGTATCCAAATAAAGCTTCATGACATTGCTGGGATATTTTCCAGGTTAATGGAATGGATCCCTTCCTGGGTAGAACTAATTGCATCCAAAATCCTCCTATTGAAAATAATTCCAAACTATTATTTGGATGTAAAAGTAGAAAAAATATGTTTAAGATTGTTCTCAAAGAGTTTTTCAATCACCTTGTATAATAAATTGCACAGTGAGATAGATACGAAGTTTCCATGTGACAAGGCATGTTGGCTGTGGATCCTGATTATCTTCTTGATTCATAGGTTTGTTTCAGTAGTGCTTGGACCCCATTCCCTAACGGGGATGTGGGGGGGATTTACCCCCCACATCTGTCGCCAAAGGGGTATAGGGGGGGGTAGAGACAATTTTGGTAGCACCCCCATGGCGAGGGATTCAAGGGTAGTTGTTACGAGGAAAATATATCTATGGCTAGGGGTAAATCAAAATAGACATAAATGAATGAATAATTCAACTCTAATCTCACATATGCTATATAAAAAAATATGTTATCAGGACAAGATAAAATTCCTACCTCGTCTGGACGTTCGATGAATTCCACCATTGAGCACTTGACTCAAAGAAATACACCTACAGCTTGTCCTCAACAACCAAGAAACACAATCATATGGTGATAATTTATAATGTTATCACATTCAATAACATAATCCATAAAAATTCATAAGAAATACACCCATGGAATAACAATTCAAATATTTTCAAGATATCAATTGGATGAGAAAAGAGTATTTCTATTAAAATGTAATCATCAAAAGTGAATGAATTACAAACTTTCATGTCAGCATGATTCGGAACAGAGAAACTAAGTCCCTTCCAGTTGGGCCTCCACCACTTCAATCCTCCACCAAAGGAAATCTCATATGAGAAAGACAATGAGGTTCTCAACCAAGTAGGGAAGAGCTTGGGGGTTGAACAATGTGTCCAGACTTAAAAGGACAAAGGGATGAAGACTCAATATGAAGTGAATAATTTATCCATAGTAACTTTTCTCTCAAAGTTGAATTCTTCTCCTCTTTTCCATAGCTTGGATTTGGCCCATTTATAGCCTTCAAGTGGAACTGAAGGGTCGAGTCAGAATGTTTCTAGTATATCGAAGGTCAAGGATCATGGATCTCATGACGTGACATGGAAACCCAACACCATTTTTTAATTTTGGGCACAAAACCTGATGTACATGAGTTGTAGTGGTGCAACCTATGTATATGAATGTTGTACAATAGGTAGGGCACGTATATGTGGAAAAATAATATTTTTAGCTCTGGTATTTGCAAAAAGGGACTTCAAGTATGCATAAGAAAATGGAAAAAGTCCATCTGTGTAAGTTTGCATAGGGTGAGGAAAATCTTTATATAACAGATTCCCCCTAATGTGTGAGGTCAGAGGAGTATTTTCGAAGGTCAAAATACATTATAATAACAAGAAGTGGAGTAATGGGGACCCATCTAGAAGAACTAGTTTCTCTTTATGATCTACACTGACTTTGCGCACATGGATGCCAATTTGAATTACACTGTAGATCCATGTGAAAATATACCAAACAGTTTTTCATGTCCATTAATAGGAAACACAAAGGTGGATACATGATGGAGGTTTTCGTAATAACAAACAAGGCCCAGTCTCAAAATGAATCTGAAGATATCTATATAGAATGGAGTACAATCTTGTCAGTTGTGGACCCTGATTATATTCTTGATTCAGAGATCTTATGATTTTCAACCATGTTTATACTCCATGAAGACTTTACACCCCAGAAGTATGTACACTCTTCCATGCGGGGGAGTGCAGAGGGGGGGTACCCCCTCTACAAGGTCAGGGGGCCTATCCCCCTGGCTGGGGGGTTCGGGGGTGAAGCCCTCGAAGGAAAAATTGCCTTGTAAATGTATATTGTAATTTCATTGTAAATCTGGACCGTTCATTATAAGGTCGCAGATCTAACGGTAGAAATTATGTTAGGGATTTTTTCCCTAGAAGGAAACCCTCTATTATGAGGGAAATGTATTGTGGATATGTATTATGGCGAGTATGGTATTCTGAGATGAGAGACTATGAGAGAAAGAAGAGGAAGTTACAGTGGGTTTGTTGGAGGTTGTATCCCTTCATATGTTGGATAATAATAAAGGAAGGAGCTAGAAATTTCTCTGGTGGACATAGCCCACACTGGGTGAACCACGTAAATCTATGGCTCTATTGTATTATGTATCTTCTGTGTTTTGTTTCTGCATTTATTTTATTTTATTGCTCTGTGGTCCTGTTTTTCTAACAACTAATATCAGAGGGAAAGGTAACTCACAGGAAAAGAGGGTTCCTGGTTCGAGTGGGAGCAATGTTGGAAGATGAAAAGTTTAGGGTCGAGAAATTTAATAGCCAAAACTACCAGTTATGGAAGATGCAGATGGAAGATTATTTATATCAGAAGGATCTATTCCTACCAATGGGCAGAGTAGTAAATAATTCGACGGCCATGAAGGACGAAGAATGGGATATTCTTGACAGAAAGGCTCTAGGAATGATGCGGCTGAGCTTGGCAGCATCAATGGCTTTCAATATTTTGAAAGAAAAGGCAACAAAGGATCTGATGGATGCATTGGCTAAATTGTATGAAAAACCCTCGATGTCTAATAAGGTATTTCTAATGAAGAGATTATTTAATATGAAGATGTCAGAAGGTGGGTCTGTTGCAGATCATTTAAATGAATTTAATACGGTTACTAATCAACTAAGTTATGTAAGAGTGGACTTTGATGATGAGGTTATGGCTCTTCTAATATTGTGCTCATTGCTAGAAAGATGGAATGGCTTGGTCATGGTTGTAAGTAACTCTGTCTCTGGTTAAAATTTGATGATGTTGTTGGTTTTATCCTTAGTGAGGAAATGTGATGAAAAAGAACAGGTGAGACATCAGGTAATGCGTTGAACATGGATAACAAGGGAAGACAAAAGGATAGAGGAAAGGTCTCAAGGAACCACGATAATTCGAGGAAGGGCAAATCCAAATCCAGACTTGGAAAGATAGAGTGCTGGAATTGTGGGAAGAAAGGACATCTGAAGAAAGACTGTAGAGCTCCAAATAAACAAATAGATGGACAACAAGAGAGAAATCAGGAAGCAAATGTAACAGGTGATGTGTTACAAGATGCTTTGATTCTTTCTATAGATAATATTTTTGAGTCTTGGGTAGTAGATTCAGGAGCTTCATTTCAAGACACATCCCATAGGAAACATTTTCTAGATTATGTTCAAGGTGATTTTGGACAGGTTCATTTGGGTGATGATGCACCATGCAAAATTGTTGGAATGGGAAAGGTAAAAATAAAGCATTGCAATGGAAACCAATGGTTGTTAAAAGAGGTAAGACATGTTCCATATTTAAGGAAAAATATAATTTCAATAGGGAAGTTGGAAAGTGAAGGTTGTGTATGCATATTTATAGATAAGACATGGAAGGTCATCAAAGGATCATTGGTGATAGCAAAAGGAGAGAAGGTAGGTACATTGTATTTATGTACTGGTAATACTGACTCTTCTATATATTTAGCTTCTATAGGAGTGGATACAACACTGTGTCATCATAGGCTGGGACACATGAGTGAGAAGGGTATGCAGATACTTCACAAAATAAATTTTTTGCCAGATCTTAAACAAATTGATTTGGACTTCTGTGAGCATTGTGTTTATGGAAAACAAAAGAGAGTCAGATTTATCAGAGTCGGAAAAGAAAAGAAGAATGAAAGGTTAGAGCTTATGCATACATATGTATGGGGACCAACTCAGGTATTATCTCTTGGTGTCTCTCGTTATTATGTTACTTTTATTGATGATGCAACTAGAAAAACTTGGGTTTATTGCATTCGAAAAAAATATGATGTTTTTGATACTTTTAAGAAATGGAAAGCTTTAGTTGAGAATGAGACAGGAAAAAGTTTGAAGTGTCTCAGATCAAATAATGGAGGTGAATATTGCAGCAAGGAGTTTGATGATTATTGTTCATACCATGGGATTCATAGAGAGAAGACAGTTCCAAGAACAACACAAGAAAATGGTGTGTCAAAAAGGATGAACATGACAATCATGGAGCGTGCGAGTATGAGATTGCATGTCGGTTTTCCCTTACAGTTCTGGGTAGATGTTGTAGTTACTGTTGTTTTCTTAATAAACAGAGGAACTTCAAGATCTTTGGATAGTAGAATTCCATAGGAAGAATGGACAGGAAAAAAGGTAAACTATTCCTTTTTGAAAACTTTTGGTTGTGAAGCATTTGTCCATATTGATAAAGAAAATAGAACAAATCTTGAGTCTAAATCCAAGAAGTGTACCTTTATTGGATACAGTGTTAATGATTTTGGTTATCGGTTATGGTATTATGAAAATAACAAAATCATTAGGAGTAGAGATGTCATATTCAATGAGAAGGTCATGTACAAAGATCAATTGCAGGGGAAGAAACAGGAAGAAGAAAAACAACAATACACAATGCTTGATGACATCACTGAAAAATAAATTCCAAAGGAACCTGCAAATCAAAATGTATAACAACAAGAGCAGCAAGTACCTCAAACACCTGCAAGTGTTGTTAGAAGAATACGAGGTTAAGTATACCCCCTGAACGATACTCTCCTTCATTGTATTTTTTATTGTTGACTGATTCCGGTGAACCAGAATGTTATGAAGAGGCAATGCAGGTAGACACCAAAAATAAGTGGGATCAAGGAATGAAAGAGGAAATGGATTCCTTGGCAAATAACCAGACTTGGGACTTCGTTCAGTTGCCTATGGGAAAAAGAGCATTGCAGAATAAATGGATTTACAAGTTGAAGGAAGAAGATGCAAAAGAAAAGTAGTACAAGGCTAGACTTGTTGTAAAGGGGTTTGCAAAAAAGAAAGGTATAGATTTTGATTAAATGTTTTCTCCTCTTTTTAAAATGACTTCAATTAGGACTATTTTAAGTCTTGTGGCAGTAGAATATTTGCATCTTGAACAGTTAGATCTAAAAACAACTTTTCTCCATGGGTATTTGGAGGAAGAGATTTATATGCAGTAGCCACATGGGTATGAGGTCAAAGGGAAGGAGAATTTGGTATGCAGGTTGAAGAAGAGCTTATATGGCCTAAAGAAAGCTCCAAGGTAGTGGTATTTGAAGTTTGACAAGTTTATGACAAAACAGGGTTATAGTAGATGTCATTCTGATCACTGTGTTTATTTTAAAAGGCTAGAAAATGGAAGCTATATTATATTCCTATTGTATGTAGATGACATGCTTGTTGCAGGGTCTAATATGCAGGATATAAATATGATCAAGAAGAAATTAGCCAATTCATTTGCAATGAAGGATTTCGGTGCTGCAAATAAAATCCTTGGCATGAGAATAACAAGAGACAGAAAAAATCGCAAATTGACTTTGTCTCAGGGTGAGTACACAGAGAAGGTGTTGGAGAGGTTTATAATGCAGAATGAAAAACCAGTTAGTACACCTTTGGCCAGCCATTTCAAATTAACGAAGGAAATGTCTCCCAAAACACAGGAGGAGATAGAATACATGTCCAAGGTCCCTTATTCATCAACAATTGGTAGCTTGATGTATGCAATGGTTTGCACAAGACCAGATATTACACATGTAGTGGGAGTTGTGAGTAGGTATATGAACAATATAGGTAAAGAACATTGGGAGGAAGTAAAGTGGATTCTCGCGTATTTGAGAGGTACTGCTACTCATGCATTATGTTTTGGAGGTTCAGACACTTTTCTACAGGGATATGTTGATTTGGATATGGTAGGTGATAAAGACAGCAGGAGGAGCACCACAGGGTATGTTTTTACTATAGGTGGAACAATGGTAAGTTGGATTTCGAAACTGCAAAAGGTTGATGCACTTTCAACAACAGAGGGAGAGTGTGTTGCTGCTACAAAGGCTAGTAAAGCGATGATTTGGTTACAAAGGTTTATGGAGGAATTGGGAAAGAATAAGGAGAATAGCAGGTTGTACTGTGACAGTGAGAGTGAAATTCATCTTGCAAAGAAGTCAGCCTTCCATTTGAAGACTAAGCATATACAGTTGAGGTACCACTTCATACGATCCACCTTGCAAGATGGACATTTGAAGTTGGAAAAGAGACACACTAGCCAGAATCATGTAGACATGTTAACAAAGGGAGTAACCAGAGAGAAACTGAGTTTCTTCTTAGTTTCAGTTGGTCTTTAAGAATGAAGATGAAGATGAGAAATTTTCCAGGTACAAGAAGGTTCAGAGTCCATCATATACAGTAGTAGTGGAATTGTTGAGATAAGTCTCCAAGTGTGAGATTGTTGGTTGTGGAGCCTGATTATATTCTTGATTTAGAGGTCTTGTGTGTTTCAGCCATGTTTATACCCCATGAAGACTTTACACCCTAGAAGTATGTACACTCTTCCACATGGGGGAGTGTAGAGGGGGGCTACCCCCTCTGCGGGTTCGGGGTTGAAGCCCCCAAAGGAAAAATTGTCTTGTAAATGTATATTATAATTTCATTGTAAATATGGACCATTCAGTATAAGGTCACAGATCTAACGGTAGAAATTATGTTAGGGTTTTTTCCCTAGAAGGAAACCCTCTCTTATGAGGGAAATGTATTGCGGCTATGCATTATGGAAAGTATGGTATTATGATATGAGATACTTTGAGATAAAGAAGAGGAATTTACAACGGGTTTGTTGTAGGTTGTATCCCTTCATATGCTGGATAATAATAATAAAGGAAGGACCTGGCAATTTCTTTGGTGGACTTAGCCCACACTAGGTGAACCATGTAAATCTGTGTCTCTATTGTATTGTGTATCTTATGTGTTTTGTTTCCACATTTGTTTTATTTTATTGCTCCATGGTCCTGTTTTTCTAACAAATCTTATCTCCCGTAATTACTGAAGTCACATAGGTACTAGTTCAATGAAATGTAACAACATCTCAAGAAATATGTGACTATGAACTAATGTCTTCAAGTCTTCTACACAATCCACCAATGTGCAAGTATACATCGTGTGAATAAAGGAGTTGAGGTTGAGCACAATGAGACTTTGTTTGATTACCAATCATTGAGGTATATCGTTAACAAACGCAAGACAACCTATTGATAATGAAAGTAGGTATCAAGGCATTGAGTACATTCTCACAAGTGTGAATAGAGGTTTCGAGGTCGAACACTTGAAGAATCCATCGATAAAGAGACATTGATGTATTCCCAAATTTTTATGGTGGGAGAACATTCCACTAATGTTTGCAAGCCTCTAGGTACTCATAGGACTCTAGGTATCATCTCCAGAATAGATGAGATGAAGTTGATGGAAGGAGTCATGTTGAAAGGAGAGGATTAAGGCATCTCTCATCATTCAACATGAGTTACAAATCAGGAGCTTGATGATTAGGAGGAAATCAGATGAAGAGCATGTTCATCAACCAAAGACCCTGTGTGTCTTTCGCGTGTGTCATATGCAAGCGGTACATGAAAAACACACTTTGAATAGAATCCAATAAGGAAAACTGCTGAAAAAGGTGAGGAAACCACCAATAGGGATAATGGAATCCAAGACACTATAAGAATCCCAATGTGTAAATATATTTATTTCCGTCGAACATAAGGGAAACCACCCAGTCAGCGACCAATGATTAAATTTCGACTGTTGGGTTCAAGGTTACCTACCAATGAGGAAAGTAGGACCAGGGTGCGTAATAGGACTACAACTTCATGTAATTTTGAGACACACTGAGGGTATGGTCGACATGAAAATTCAAGAGTTATGAGGAATGGCCAACACAGGTTGATATACATCCTTTGAACAAGAGCATGAGACATATGGAAGACTTTGGTAGCATAGACTCAATGGTGAAACTTTGAGATGCAGGAGGCATTAATCAAACTCTCCATAGGGACTGGAAGAGTAACCAGACACGGGAGTAAACTCTCTATAACGAGATCATGTTCCTAAGGTCATTCTAAACCCAAGATTTTGATGATAAGTGGACTCAAAACATTTGTGCTCTATTCAAAGGCGACACAATTGCTACCACTATAAGATAATATTCCTTTCCAACCCATTTTTTTTTTCATAGTCAAATGAATGTTATGATACAGATGAGGAAACGAGTTTCACAAGTAAGAAAAATAGTTCCAGTAGTGGAACATACCGACGCTCAATGCAAGGAGGTGCATGCGGGAGATGGACACTTGGGGGAATGTTTCCTCTTGGGTATAGGGTGTTAAGATGCAAAGGATATAAACAAGGATCTGCTTGGTTGATGATGCAAATTGTTGAGGTGAAAGGATTATAATGCAAAAGTGGGAATCGACAATAGGATCAATACTGAAAGCAAGACAATGGAATTCCATTACAACTTAACGCCAAAAAATGTCCTTTTTTGTAGTCTTAGTCTACTTGGTTTGAAAAAGGGATAAACTTGCACCAAATAGACATCATTTCAGATCCAATTTACAAGTGTGAAAGAGATAAGTTCACTCGACAATATTTTTTCTTTTTGACTTGTTTGGGATTCCTCTAGGTATAGTTCAGCATGTTTATGAGTAAGAAATGAGGTTCAACATAAAATCAAGTATTAACTATAAGGGACTCTTGGTCCTACAGAAAAAAATCTCGGCATGGGCACCAAATGAAGTAGGCGATCTAACTAGGGTACCCATGTTTGGTAAGTCTCTACCATTCGATAATGACACTTCTAGTTGCAGATAGAAGGTTCTGTGTCACTATAAAATGGGTTCATACCTAATGCATATGAGTGACACTCATAGGACGATGCAAGTTTGCACGATGAATTGGATACCTATCCTATATGTTGGGTAACGAAAATACCTGTCCAAATTTATGAACGGGCGATATGGCACTAAAAACCCCAAGAATCCCTACATAAAACTACAAAAAGAAACTCCATCCACTGTCGTATTAGTCCATTAGGAAAAAATATTACATAAAACTATGCAAAGCAGGTAAAAATTTGCTATAAATAGTAAAAAAAACTAATTTTACTAAACCATTTGTATTTTTTACCCAAATAGTGGATTTTGGACCAAATTTCCTCTGAACTTCAATTGGTGACTGCAGGAGCTACGAGCGATGGAATAAACTACCATCTGGACTATGTAACTCATATTTCTCTCCTCTTTCTTTTCAATGGATTAAAATTTGTAGTTAGGCCTCCTTTTCTAAGTTATTTAGGGTGCAACTTCAAAACGTAGGTGTACGGGAGCTATAGTTTACCAGGTCGCGTATACACATACTTATACGTGTTTGTTTGAAAAACAACCAACATATAAGCAGACCTATATGTGACTGCTTACACTACAACTCACGTATATGTACATGGATAATGTTTTTTAAAGGTCGCTAACTCAAAAAATGGTTTGACTCTTGCAAGATGGTGCTAGAGTGGAGAGAAAGAGAGCATGAGGAGGTGGATGTTGCAGTGTATAGAGATCCAAGAGCCCAAATGGCCTTGAAAATATGTAGGCTATATGAGTTTTGGGCTCTCAAAGGTATGAGGGATCAAGTGAGATTGCTACATCTTCTTGTGAACTACTGGGATACGGATAGTGAGAGCTTCAACCTTGATGGACAACTATAGGAACTTCATGTTTGCTTCTACTCTTTGTATTTTTTTCTTCAAGTAGGTTCTAGTCTTGGGAGCTAGAGTTGATATTATTCCATGTGGACCTCACGATCCATCCATGGCATAGTGGAATGAGGTGATGAGGTGGTAGGGGGGTGATAGGGTTCCAACTCCCTACAACGACGAATTCTTCTTATGGTGGAGATGTTATGAACATAAAATATACATAAATAGATATTCATAACATAATTATAGTTAATAAATAATAATTATTAATAATGAAAGGTCATGTCTCAAAGGACATGACTATTGGTAAAGGGCACCCTTGTGTGGGTATATAAGCAGGCCCTCATTCTCAATTGTAATCATCTCATTATATCTTATATCTTATTGTTCATTTATTATTTACAGTCCTATATGGATTATTTTGTTATATTCCAAGTATTTTGGATAATTCTTGTGTGAGCGAACTTTGTTCGTCTCATTTGGTATCAGAGCAAGTTCTGATCCGGCGCTTGGCCGCACTTTACTCAAACTTTGTTTGAGTTGGCTTTTAGCCAACCCCTTCATTTCGGAGCTTCTCCGATTCCAAGGTCCTTGACCAAAAAAATCGGCTTTTGGCCATTCAAATATTCATAGTTTCTCTGATTATCTTGGTCCTTGACCATATTTGGGCTTTTAGCCAAACACAAAAATTTTTAGAGTTTCTCTAAATCTGGTCCTTGACCATAATCTGACCTTTGGTCACACTAAATTTTTTTGGAGTTTCTCCCAACCCAGGTCATTGACCAAAAATCCATTGACCACACCAACCTTTGGCCATTTAAAAATATTGAAGAAAGACAGTCCCGCTGCAAAGAAAATCTGAAGATAAAGAAATCACAAAAATATTAAAGAAGCGCCATTATTTACAGTTCATAATTTTAAAAATTGTTGCTGGTACCATATGTCATACCATAGTTGTACTATTCGTACGACTTGATACCGGTTCAGTAAAGTTGTCTGTCCGTATAAACCACCCATTAAAAAAAAAAAAAAACGATCAAACCTTACCACTACCAATTTGTACAAATCGCCAATTAAAAAAATTAATTGAAGACTCTCATTTCTATAACACGGCCCTTCGTCCATACTACTACCTCTACTATCAATTCGTAAGGAAATCACGTCCACAATCGTGGGTACAAGCCACTGTACATTTTTGTTAACACTTGTCACAGGACATATAGCAACATTTTAGCAACAGTGACTTGCATACGAATCAGGCCACCACCAACAATAGTATTTGTTCAATTCCCAACGAATAGATTAAAATTTTCGCAGTTCAATCCTGTCCAAGAACCGCGTAGAAAGCTCTCCACTTTCTGTTAGAATCCCTGGTTATCTATTTTGAATTTCTCTGGAACTGAACATTGTCGCGGGTAATAATTACAATGACCACCACCACTCAAACTGCAAGCTTGCAAGTTCGTCCTGTCTACATTTATTTCAATAAAATAAAATAATTGCGTTGTCATTGAACGCGCGTGTTCAGAAACCCCCAAGTCAAGATTGATTGCATTTAACTGACAACCGTAGGATCCAATAGCCATATAGGAGCCCAGGATTCAGATACTTTTCACATTATAACGGACATAAAGTCATTATTTCAAATCACAATAACGTTTTTTTCGGTGTCGCGATCTTCGCGTGCCATAGGACAATCCTAGCAAGTTCGAAAGTAAATTAAATGAATTACCGTAGCACCAAATGCCTAAAATTGCTAGATGATGTGAGGTGATGAGCTATGGGGCATGGATGAGCAATAGATTTAAACATTTACCGGAACACTCGGCAAGGAGCTTGATGAAGCGTACTCGATTTTTTTTAGTTCTGGTTAACTTTAATCGGAATCTAGTATAGTACAGCTTTCTGAAATAGATTGATTAGTTGCTTCATTTGCAATTCTGTTTAGAGACTACATTAACCTTCATTGTTAGGGTATTGCAAATTTGTGTGGTTGAGATTGCAACTACCAAAATTCAAGAAAAAATCATGCCCTAAAAATCATGGGATTGCAAATTTGGGTTGTTGAGATTGCAACTACCAAAATTGATGTAAAACTCATGCCCTAAAAATCATCAGGAACAGTTACAGTACCCGTTATCCTACAGTGCGCTGGAATGTCAATGGC
>ML787349.1:226162-236668 GCA_009831015.1 Picea engelmannii | reverse complement strand
ATTATTTCTCATATATTGTGCATGGTGTATTGTGGTGTATTGGTGTAACTCTTATACTATTGTTCATTTCTCATTGGATATAGTTGAATGGTTTAAGTATAGGTTGAAAAAGGTTTTAAATTGTACTTGATACTGATTCACCCCCCTCTCAGTATCAACAAATCTCATGTTGAAAAATTCGAGGGTCGATTCCTGGAATATCTTCATATGACCAAGAAGCTACATCTTGGAATTCCTTGAAGATTTCGGTGTAGATCATACTTTATTCTAGTGAACAATCCACACTAATGTATAAATTTTCAATCTTTCCAGGGATACGAGAGATATCGATCATGACGGTAGGGGAGATACTTGCCATGTTTCCTTCGACAAAAATGTCATTCATATAATCTCACTCAAAGGAGATCTAAAATCATCTTGCTCGATTCTAGAAATCTCTGAGAGGAAATAAGAGCTATGATGCATATCATCACAAGGTCTTTCACAACCATTCATGGCCTCAATTATAGATTCATCTGAAGGAAAATTATCATCGAGGCAACCACATGAACAAGACAATGAAGTGGCCCACATAGGCTCTAGAACAGGATCCTCCTCATCCATCTGTGAGGTAACAAGATTAAGATCAATGAAAGAGTCAAGAACAACTTGATAAACAATCTGTGTTGTCGATAGTGGCATGGCCATTCTAGATTGTAACTGACCTTCAAAAGACACTGTGAAGGAAGGTAGGGTCCAAGTATCATTAAAATAGGAAGTGCGGAAAGGAACAAACCTCTCTAACAAAACGGGCCTACTAGACATGGCATATATATGGTGAACTGGTGCCATGAAGTCAAAGGTACCCATAAGGGATGAATACTCTCCAACACTGATATTCTCAGTTTCCAGCTGAGAATTGTCAATCACAGGGATCGATGGTCCAACAGATCATTGGAGCTAGCATATGCAAAGGAAAATTGGTTGATCGTCACGATCTTCCCATCATGAGGAAAACAAAGAGTATGGAAGACATACGACACAATTGTAGTCATATTGTAAGTCTAATTGCATCCTAGTAACAATTTATAGTTGGGGGGCACATCAACCACCTCAACATCCACCTTTACCATCTTCCCACCTAACTGGACCGGAAAGGAAGGAAGAATACCGTGAGGGTTGAAGGAACGACTGTCAAAAGCAGTCAACATGGTCAGAGACTAAGAAAGGGTTAGAGAGCTGAGGGATTTACAATAGACCAAGGACATCACACACGTTTCAAATAATTCATGAAAAACAATATGATTGAAGGTATACGTCGAGTAACCCATGTGGATTTGGAATTCCACATGGTAAGGCAAGTGAGGCTTCACATCTGTGACGTCAAACTTGATAACTTTCAAGCCATAAGGATCTAGAGCTCATAGCACAAATAACACATTCCTCTTTGAAGGACACGTATGGAGTATCTCCAGATCTAACATTTCACAATTAGTTTGACCTAGGTCCTCAACAATAGATTAATTATGGGTGACTCTAGCATTAGGACTCTGGTTAGAGCGCTTGAGTACTCCTTTCAAAATACAAGGCCAGGGATTTGGTTTTTCGATCTGTAAGGTCATCTCCGAAGGAGGGGGAGACTCTAGACCACATATAGTCTATGTAGAATTGTAATCACAAGACCGAGTGGCTACATTAACCTCATATTTCACCATATTGATGCATAAATGGTCACTGTCTAGCGTCGGTAGGTTTTGACTCTCACTAGACACATTTTTGACATTCAAGGAACTCGAGGCCATGTGCTAGTTATGTGGAAAAGGATTAGTTAGCACGATGGGCAATAGAGATAAAAGCCTCACACATGTCGAAAGTTTGGGGAATGTACAAAGGTTACAGGGAAACTTCACCTTCCACCTTTCTTTCTTTCCCTCACCAACATTATTATTCATCTTCTCATTATTACGATTGTCCTTAGGTTTATTGTTATTCTTCCCACCCTTACGATTATTATTACATCTTTTCTTTTTATTCCCTCCTGGTTGTTGGTTACCATTCAGGATGGTTGACGATTGCACAAAATGTAAATCTGTCGACTAAGTGGGATTAGAGGACACATACAAACCTGGCCCTCCTACAGACTGGTTTAGACACAACTCTTTCAAATGAATTGTCATCGAGTCTGCAGATTTCACATTGGTAGAGCCTACAATGCCATCGACATGAGGCCCGATATTTTGTCTAGGGTCATAGATTGACCTCAGTGCATCTAGAATAATCTCGTATAACATACCAAATAGAGAATATATAATATCTAACTGCTTGGGTTTAAAAATCACTTCTTACTCAGATGTAACCCCAGATGTAGAAATATCCTTTGAAATAAAAGGCAGGAGAGACTTAAGGAACCACTCTAGTAGGAATCCTGGGGATATGTTGGCCTTCATCAACCTCTTTTGTCTATGCCACTCTTGGATGTGATCTGAGATATGAGTGGCCTTGTCCTGAAAAAAGGACAACATAAGTTCTATGCCAGCATCATAATGAACCAACAATTGGAAGTGGTTTAGGAAGACTAAAACCATCTGATTAAAATTTTTGTATGACCCTCTAGGTAGCTCGATATACCATTTCATGATGACCCCAGTGAGAGTGTGTTGAAACAATATTAACCGAATAGAATCGTCATTAAGGGAATTCGAAGAGCACCAAAGGTGAAAACTAGTAACATGATCACTAAGATCCTCACCAGTTTTAGTCTTGAATTTTGGAACATCTGAAGGAAGCTTAGTGGGGATGGGGGGCCATGTTGGATCATGACACATGGGATCGTTCATTAACTTCGACAAGTCTGTAAGATTGAGCATGGTCAGAAAAGGGAGACGAGGTTGCGACATATGGCCTCAAGCTCCCTGAAAATATTATTGTTAGGGAATCAGAACCCATATAGGGTTCTGGTAAGCACCATGGAATTGCTCTTGATTGTAAGACCCTCCAGTAAGAAGGTTCTGATGATGGTTGTAGAAATTCCCCCCAATTAGAGTGGCTCCAGCTTGGGGATTTACCGAGGTATAAAACTGAACTCCTCCGGGTGTGAATCCAGAGGACAAAGGTGGATTCTTCATGCCAAACATATTGGTCAGAATTAATACAAAGGAGGTGGGTGTAAAGGAATGACCATAAGAAATATCTTTTTTTCTAGGTTGGTTACTCCATTCAGAAGGGACAAGATTAGACCCAGGTTTAAAAGGGGGAAATCCTCCAATAGTAGGAGTTGTTTGTAGGAAATGGGTACCACCAAACGAGAAAGGAGTATGTGGAGGAGTTGTGCCCCCAAGTCCAATGCTAGTATTCATACCAACCACTGGGATGGAGGTTGAAAATTTTGATGTGAAATTTGACATACCATAAGAAAAATGACTAGAGGCCATAGGGATGGACTGAACATTATAGCCTGGTGAGTGACAAAGAAACTCAAAAGGGTTTGTGTCTATAGGTTGAATATTCACTATAGGAAGGGAAGAGGTGATGATAGGCACCTCCGACACTACAACCATTGTGGTTAAAGGTTTCAAAGGGGTATCATTAACTATAGTAGGTATGGGAGTCAAAGGACTCCCAACATCTTTTTGACTCGATTCAGTACTCATCCTTGTATGATCACAAGTCTGATAAGTGGAGGTGTGTGTATCACGTTTGATAACTTTACACCTTTTAGAAGGAAAAGAGTCAAAATGTAGTGGTAACTATAATAAGTGGAAAGACCTGTAGGGAATATGGTTGGCTCCACGATGCCTTAGAACTCGATATATAAAATAAATCCAAAGGCCTGTTATCCCCACTTTTGTGGATAACTAGGAGATCATGTCTCGAGGCCCACAGGTCCTAGACATGGAGTACCGAGAGAAGGATTGACTTGAGCATGTCCTTAGAGGGCCTGCCTTTTCTTCATTCGTCATCTTTTGTCTTGTCGGCAGCAACAACATCCATCACCATTGGCTTGATCCTATATCAGAAGAGGTTCTTTCTCCATGAGGTAATTGGTCCAGGTATCATGGTATGTGTCACTTTTGATCATTGAAACCTTTAAATATATGCATCTAATTCCTTTTATCTCTAAAAACTTCTTGGATATTAAATTATCCCACTTGACCAGGCTTGGGGGAATTGACAGGGTGCCCTAGCAAGCCTTTTCCCATAGGTTTTGGTTTTCCACTGGGGAGATTTTTGAAAATCCATCACCTGCTCCTGTTATAGCACCACTGTTTCATATTATCTCCCGCTCATTTATCCCATTCCCCTTGTCCGGGCATTGGGTTGACCTATTTACAGGATTTCACCTTATCTTGTGGGAAGAAGGGGCTAAAGGCCTAGAAGGTAAAAGCAACTGGTAAAAGACAAAATCCTAGAAATAAAACCTCAAGATGCTTTGCCCAGGGATCCCCGAGAAGGCATAAAAAGCCTCTCAGCAAAAAACAAGAGGGACCTGGAAAATAATAAAAGAAGACCTACTCAGAGGATAGGGTGTCTCATCATGAGCCATCCTATTAGGTCCATGGGTACCTAATAGTATGGCATTGCCACCATCTAGTTACCACACCAGGGAAGTGACTTTTGGTTGCATGGCCAAAGAAAAGTAGGTCTCTTCACGAGCCAACCTTCTCATCTCTGTGAAAGCACTTGTGGGTAACGCTATCAGATCTGGTCACCATGCCAAGGCAATGTCCCCTGGTTAGTTCTTGAACAAAATAAAGAAAATAAAAGAATAAAAGAAGAATAAAAAGAATAAAGGCAAGAATGGGCTTGGAAAAAATGCATTCATGACAGGTACAACTCTCCTTCTACAAAGGCACCCACAGGTGACACTTATGCATCCTTGGCCCTCACTGCACCCACATGTTTGGAGATCCCCTAGCCACATCACCTCACTTACATGGCTTGGATGAGATCTTTCTGGAAACTTTCCTTTTCTTATGGACACTAGCCCAATAGGACGCCTTGGCCTTTTCTCCAATCTTGTATTGTAGGTTTTTGTAATCTCTTGGAGCTATTGACTGATGTATTAGGGGTTTTATGCATATGTTTAATAATATTGATGATGACATGTGATTAAAATTGCTATGATCCCTATGATTGATGAGCCCATGGAGGGCGTAGCTTTTGATGTGTAGGACAATGCCCGACGGACAGGTACCATTTGGACTAGTACACATGGGGAGATTACCAGTTCAGACCTCCATGGGGCTGAAGAGCCCACCAGATGGATGATGAGACCTCATCAAGGGGTAGAGATAGGACAGAGCTTGATCAGGGGTTTTTCACCTAAGAGGAAGAGGACGTCCCACCAGAGACACTTTGACAGGACTAGACCTAGGGGGAATGACCCCTTTTTAGTGGAACGCTAGCCTTGGAAGGCTTAGGACATCCCCATATTCACCATGACATCATCCAACTTCATGGATTCTTTTGCAGGGAGACTGAGCATCAGTGGCATCTGTGTCATGTTGGACAGGCCCCTGGGGGGCTAATGTTTTGCTCCTGGATGTCTCATTTGACCTAAAAAGGGATAACACCTCCCTTGAAGGGGATTTTACTATCTTTGCAGCTCAATTAAAGTTTTAATTTGACAATTTGATGTAAGAAAAATATTATTTTGGTATTATGGCCTTGTCAGCCTTTTTATGACCTAAAAACTAAAATTAGGTCATTGATACACTATATATTGAGGGTTTTAACTCTCATTTTATCATCATATTTCACTCACCACTTGGTGAGGTCTACAATTTGCGCCCTACTTTAGGGTTTTGGATGATTTAGTGAGGCGCACTTGTTGAAGGAAGATTATTTTGTCATTTTTTTGGCATTTCTCTTGATGGAATGTGTTACAACTAGGGTTTGCTATGATGTTTCTTGGTGAAATGTAAGTGAAATTATGCAAAAATTCTTGATTGAATGGTTTTATTGTTATTACTTGCATTTATTATTATAATTTTTTTTCATAAACCCTAGGTGACAAGCACACATAATTGGTCCTTGTCCCATGTTCCCATCAAGATTTCTAGCCATTTTGTTTGTTGAAGTGAGATAGAGCCTTGCCATAGCAACACTCTACTCTTTCATGCGGAAGAGGATTGAGCCTAGAATTATATACACTCATTTTTCCTCTCTTCATATGCTAGATATTTTTCCATCTAAGGAAGGCGAAGAGAGCACGAGGCCTTGCCATAGCAACACCAGAGTGAGCCTCTCTCCCCTATGCTTTTGTCTCTGAGGCCCTGCTAGAGCAGCACTTCAGAGATCTTCCCTCTAGTCTTTAGCCATCCTCCTTCAACTCTTGTGTCCTTCATTATTGAATCCATTTAAACCTAAAGGAACTGACTAATACCTCAAACATTGAAGTAGAACCTTATCTAAAACACTTTTAATACCTTTGAATTGAAACCCTAACTGCACTAACCCTAGCTCTACCTAACACTACTAACCTTGAATGTTGACATCACTCCTTGCTATTATAGCATTGATGCAGCAACGTTTTTTATTTTGAATCAATTGAATGGTAGTTAGAGGCATTAATTGAGTAAAGTGTTGGTTTATTACATTGAATTCCACATCGTTCTAGTATTTATTGGCAAAGTGACATTATCTTATTGCTATTTTGTAAACATTGACTTTGTTAACACTTACTTTTAAATTGCTCATATTGAATATCAGATAGTCACTGATTTATATGAAGTACTAACCAAGATTGCACGTATCAGTTTCCTTGTTGTGTTGCCTCAAGAAGGTTCTTTTATTTTCTTTGGTTATACTTTATTATTGGTTGTTTAGTTGGGACTATCTCATTGGCGATGATCTGTAAAAGGGGGAACTTGTCCTTGTCCTATTATCCTTTGCCCTTTCAAAACCCTAGGTCACCGAGGACGCTTCCCCTAGGCCTAGCCTCCCTAAAGAGAAAGAACCTTTACATCATGGTGACATTGGGTGGGATAGGTTTCTGTTACGCCAGTTTGGCCCTCTACCTTATAGCCTTTTATCCTAGCTATAAACTGTGTGATAACATTTTGATGCCGCTGACGGGGAACACTGATTCAATTCTCATCAAACGACAAATATTTTCGGTAAGCCTTGCCTCAGAAGCCTTATCTTACAAGCTTACCTGGCGACTCCGCTTAGGGTGTTTTCCCTTTATCTTTTTTATGATTTCAAGCAAATCATCTAGCAACTCCACAAATAGCTAATGACGACCTATAGTGGGTGTCAGTATATACCTTCATCTACTATGACCTCTACAAATCCTATCGCCCTCGTAATTTCTCCCAAATGGTCTCATGAAGAAATTTTTGGCCCTTTAATCTTAGCTAACACCCAAGGGGGGTTACATGATCTACCAAAGAAGGTTGAATCCTAGATACCTAAGTTTTCAGGGGAAGATGGTGTTGATAGTGATCTGAAAATAGAAGGCTGACTTGTTATGCTATGCAAGCACCCTCTACTTCATTAAAATAAACTTTACAGGACCTTGCTTCATGTGTTAAAATATGCAAGATGAATTGTGTGCCAAGTTTATGTATCTTCTTTTAAATGTTCATGTGTGAGAAAATTTTCTTTTAAATGGTTAAATATGTACTTTGAATAAATACAAAACAACATAACTTGCAGCAAATAAACCATCAAACTCACAACAAGAACAAGATGATAAATGAGTTCACCCCTCTCCGGGCTACATCTCCTTGAACCTCCATTAATGGACTTGGCTCTCTAGGATTAATTTGTCAAAAATTATTTTACAAGCTACTACTCAACTCCAATGGAAATTCTGACTGTACCATTGGGATCAGAATACATAAAAAACCCAAAAATGACTAATAAAACTCTGAAAATGGATCATGGCTCATCCGGGCATGACCTCTTCTACATGTGGTCTTAAGCTTCCCTGAGCTTCTCTTTGGAAAAAACACCTGTAAAAGTCCTCAAATGGATCTGAAACCTATCCCAAAGTGTTCAGAGAATAATAATTAGTCAAAAATGATTATTCAATCACAGAAAACAAACATAGGCTCATCTGAGCATGACCTCAAACAATGAGGGCTTCAAGCTCCCTAGAGCTTCCTGGAACTTCAATGGTTAAAAAACTACAAAAGAAGTCTTCAAATGGCTTTGAAAACAGTGCCAATGGATTCAAAACATCCAAAAACCCCTAGCTGGGATTTTACATCACCTCATTTGGCCAAAAAAATGAAGAAGATAGGCCTCCTTCCATTCTCTTCCTTCAATCTTGTTGTCTCTGGTTCGCCAAAATGCACCTCCTGTACGTTCAACCAAGAACATGCTCCAATTTTGTGCTAAAACCTAACACACACGTGCAACCACATAATGGTGTGAACTGTAGGACTGTTATGGGTGCTCCTAGCCCCTAACCGTCAAGGTCATGGTCATAAGGGTCCATGTGACCACGCGCAAAAGGGCTAAGCCCAAATCAAATGGGTAATGGACAAGTGGTTCAAATGTACGCGAGTTTCAAATCTGTTTAAAGTCATGCACATATGGTCATATGGTGGTCCGCATATGAATGGGGGTTGGGGCTTAGCCCTAACCCTGTCCGCGCCCAAACCTTAACAACATTCAAATTTAAATATAATTAAAATCATATGTTAAATAAGGACCAACGCATGGGCTATTGGTAGCCCATGCTCTGTGAAGGTGCTCCATTGTGGACGAAGGTCTAGGGTTCGACCCCCACGGACTCCATATAATTTTACAACCAACCAACTAAAAACGGTGCCACGTCGCAGCTCACGTCTGGGCCACGTGGCACCATCCCATTTGCCAAAGATACCACATGTCAAAACACCATTCGTTCGAAATCTGCCAATCCAAAATTGCCACATCAGCATATGCCAACTCATCATATGGACATGCCAAGTCAGCATCCCTTCAGACTGTACGGAGTACACAGTCAGCACTCATTTTTTTTTCCTGTTTGGCGATTCAAACAGATCGCTATAACTCTCTCATCCGATGTCTGTTTGAAACCAAACGAGTTGCATTGGGTTCATGACAACGAGGGCTACGCTCCTGGTCATTTTGAGGCAATTTTGAGAACGTTGATTTTTGAGCTAAATTTTGACCCCTGGTCCAGATTTTGATCACACCTTCCCACTGAATAGATTTTGGACCCAAAAAAGCTTATGATTATCTATCTGAGCTTCAATACTCTTCTTCTTTTAAGTTCTATCAACTGATTCTACTTGAAAAGTCTTTTCGATAATCACCTGGATACTTTGACATGCCTTGCACTGCAACTGGCTAAGTCCCTCAATCACTGTTCTCTGGCTGCTGCTGACCCACTATTCTCTCTGTGCTTGGAAGAATTCCAACCTTCCCACTGATAATCAAGTCTCTCTTTTGAACTCTTTGGCGTCAAAACAATCAACTCTCCAATGGCTGCAAAAACTTTCCTGCGACATCTGGTCACAAGCCAAGAAAACCATCAATCTTGAAAACAAATTTATACAAGACTGAAAATGATGTCAACAAAGTCTTTTTTCTCTTCAAACAAACTGTCGCATCTTGTACTTCATCAAAGAACATGGTGTTTTCTTGCATCTCGGTGTACTCAAAATCAACTTACAAGACAACAAACACCATCTACTAAACACAAGTCGAAAAACATGATCGACACAACATTTTCATCAGACAATCATCAACACCAATTGAGACTCATTTGAATCATATCAACCTTCCCAATCTAAAAATTCGACATACATGATACATAATCATGTTACAATCATGAATCATTCATGATGAACCATCACCAGGTTTACTGCTTACACATACACAAAAACAAATGCATGTGCATGACTCTTCAACTCTCCTTCCAGTACAAACATAAGTACATAAACCCAAAACATGTGGGTACATAAGAGTTGAATATGAAAAAGATATATGGTTGTAACAAGTGAACATCATACCCCACTTTTACATCCTCCTGACGAAGTTGTGCAACAACAAAAATGCCTTCAAACGAATTGCATTCACATGCAACTTGCATCATACAAGTTGTGATAAACTGCTGCAACTTATCATGCTTTCAACATAAATGCACACATAAGGCTGAAAAGTGCATTTACAACAGAAAATGCAAGTCTTACTTACTCAAGAAATCCAACCATTTCTTACCAATCCAACTCAACGGTGACTTTTTCTACTGAACATCGTCCTCTTGTGAATCATCTTGACTCACATCGATGATGGAATGTCCTCTTCCATTCTTTCCAAACTCTTTATCCATCTGCTTCATGTACTATGGATAAGTGGTTGGATGCAATGTCCAACATTGGTCAATGAGATGACCCCTATTCTGACAATGAGTGCAAATCTTTCACATCCTCTTTTCACGTTGTCTTTGCTTATAAAGTTTCCTGAAAGTGGCCAATCTTTTCCAACATTTTGAAACATGATGGTTATATAAACCACAATATGTACATGGATTCTTTCTTCCATTTTTACATACAAATTTATCATGCT